>CM042842.1:9723513-9821013 GCA_023653725.1 Bungarus multicinctus | reverse complement strand
AAAAGGCACATTCATCAAGAGTCATCAGGTACAACACTTAATGACAGTCATAGGGTACAATAAGCAATCAAATTATACTAGGAAACAGTCAATATAAATTGTAAGGATACAAGCGACAAAGTTACAGTCATAAGTGGGAGGAGATGGGTGAAAGGAAGGATGGGGGGATTAATAGTAATAGTAATGCAGACTTTGTAAATAGTTGAACAGTTGAAAGAATTATTTCTTTAGCAGAATGATGGCATTCGGGAAAAAACTTCCCTTGTGTCTAGTTGTCCTGGTGTGCAGTGCCCTATAGTCGTTTTGAGGGTAGGAGTTGAAACAGTTTGTGTCCGGGATGTGAGGGGCCTGTAAACCCATGTGGTTTGTCCAGAAATACTCCTTGCTTTTCCATGAGCAGAAAGATGCCACTTTAATGGTCTGCATTTTTACTATTTACACGAAGAGATTTTTTTTCCCCAACTGGTTGAAGGAATGAGTGAGGGGAAGGGATAAGATGCCTATGAAGATGTGAAGGAGGTCATAATTCAGCACAGATTTCTGCTGCCTTGATCTGACTGCACTTGCAGGAGAGATCCAGGCATCTGCAGTTATGGAGTTCTGACTTTCTTTGCATCTGCTACAACACGAATCAGCAGCCTGATGCTATGAGCAGAAAATATAATTATTAACTCCAGGAAGTCTACCACTTACAAAATCCTGGGACCAGAATTTCCATGGCTAAGCAAGGTGGTTGTTAACTAAGTCACACCTCATTTTAGGACCTGTTTTGCCATGGTTGCTAAGTGAATCACTGCAGTCCTTTATCAGGTATCAATTTCTTAAGCTGCCTGTGATGTTTTCCATCTCCTTTAAGGATGGAGAGTTTTGGCCATTCCTGACTTCAGAATACAGAAGAACATAGCTGGAAGGGACCTTTGAGGTCTTCTAATCCATCCCCCTGCTTAAGCAGAAGATCCTATAGCAATATCAATAGCACTTAGACTTATATACCGCTTCACAGTGCTTTACAGCCCTCTCTAAGCGGTTTACAGAGTCAGCCTCTTGCCCCCAACAATCTGGATCCTCATTTTACCTACCTTGGAAGGATGGAAGGCTAAGTCAACCTTGAGCCAGTGAGAATCAAACTGCTGGCAGTGGGCAAGTTAACCTGCAATACTGCATTCTAACCACTGAGCCACCAGGAAGAAGAATGAGAAAGGGAATAAGAGAGGAAGGAAGGAAGGAAGGAAGGAAGGAAGGAAGGAAGGAAGGAAGGAAGGAAGGAAGGAAGGAAGGAAGGAAGGAAAATAGCAATAGCACTTAGACTTATATACCACTTCACAGTGCTTTACAGCCCTCTCTAAGCGGTTTACAAGTCAGCCTCTTTCCCCCAACAATCTGGGTTCTCATTTTACCCACCTTGGAAGGAGGGAAGGCTGAGTCAACTTTGAGGCTAGTGAGATTTGATCTGCCAAATTGCAGGCAGCCAGCAGTCAGCAGAAGTAGCCTGCACTACTGCACTCTAACCACTGTGCCACCAAGGAACCCGTGGGCCTTGAGTTTTGACAGCCCTGCCCCAGGAGTGGGATTCTCCAGCTAACAATTGGTTCAGTGATTGTGCGATTCGCTGCATGTACGTGCACAGCACTCGAGTAGCAGCTGAGATGTTATAGGTAGGTAAAGCGCGGGGGGGGGGCAGGCCCACCTGATAGTTGCAGCGAACCAGTTCACTCAGGGGTGGGATTCAAAATTTTTAACAAACAGTTCTGTGGGTGTGGCTTGGTGGTCATATGACTAGGTGGTCATGGCTAAGTGGTCATGTTATTGGTTGAGCGTGGCCAACTCAACATCACTCACATCGAGGCACGCATCTCCTCACCTGGCCTCTCATGACTGTGGAGATGCTGCAACCGTCGTAAGCGTGAAAAATGGTCATAAGTCACTTTTTTCAGTGCCATTGTAACTTTGAATGCTCACTCCGCATAAGCAAAGTACCAGCAAAGGTGGGGAAAAAAACTCCAGAGAAGTTCCTGAGACAGGAAGTCTAGTCCTGCCAAGAATGTAATGAAAGTTAACGGAGAGGCAGTTTCTGTAAGCAACACCAGAATATTTCCTTCCTGCCTTCCTTACAGGATTAGGCCAGGAATTTCTTCTAACAACCGGTTCTCCGAACTGCTTAGAACGTTAACAACCGGTTCTAGCGAATAGGTGCGAACTGGTAGAATCCCACCTCTGGGTTCACTGCCAGTGATGTTCGGAACAAGGGTTCGGCTGAATCCCACCCCTGCCCTGCCCTACACTATCCTGGTAAAAGATACATGTGTTGAACTTTGCTTGCTAATCAGGGGAGGCCAAACAGCAGCACTCTGCAGCATGCTAAGCAGGAACATCCCAGGAATTAAAAACACAGTTCTTTTTTTGTAGAGAGACTCCTGCAGAAGTGAAATCCTATTAATGATTGCCACACATCTGCTGTATTTAACCTTTGGCCCTTCTCCATAACAGTTTACATAGGGAAGACTCAGGCTGGTATTTTCCAATTGGTTTCAGTTGCTAGGGCAACAGTCAACTAACCTTCTCAACTCTAATGCCCAGTTTCAGTGAGCTACTCTAGTGGAGAAATCCTAATGTGATCTATTTAAGAACATTTATATGGCCATCCTACTCATGCTCGGTGATTCCAGTTGGCTTCCAAGGATAAAAGTCCAATGTAAGAACAATTAAAAACAAAAGCAATAACCCCCTACCTTCCTGTTGAGGACAATCAAATGAGCCACTTGATGGTCTCCATCCCACTCTGGGGTCCCCAGGCCCATTGGCAAAAACAGGTCTTCAGGGCCTTGTGAAAGAGTGTCATAGTGGAGCCCAATCTTATCTCCACGGGGATGATGTTTTACATGGAGGGAGTTACCACGGAGAAGGCCCTTCTTCTTAGTCCTGCTAGATGGACCTCCTTAGGAGAAGGGACCAGTAATGAGTAGAAAACTCAGTGTAGGGCTCTTTAAAACTCTTCTAATCACTGTGCCACCTAGAGGAAGAGAAAAAGTCAGTGGCTATTCTTCTACTGGGGAGTCAGTGGTGAGATGTATGTGGAAGGGGAGTTCTACACACCAAGAGGTAGAACTCCCCTTCCATGTAAATTTAACCACGGACTCTTCTCCTGGTATCCTCTAGGTGGCACAATGATTAGAATGCAGTATTGCAGGCAAACTCTGCCTATTGCCAATAGTTCGATCCTGACTGGCTCATGGTTGACTCAGCCTTCCAATATTCCGAGGTCAGTAAAATGAGGGTTGTTGGGAGCAATATTGTAAACCGTGCTATTGTTATTGCTGTCCTCGGTGTAATTCAGTCTCTTGTTTTGGTCCATTGAGGTCAATGGCCCAAATAATTGGTCAGTCCAGGGAGAAAAAAAATCTAAACTCTTGGAATAACTCTTGAGCTTTTTCATGAAACGGGCTGAAATAGATTGATTTAAGGAGAATCTTAGATTTTACCACCTTGAATGCAATATGGATTCATTGGGTCATTAGACATAATACCTAGTTCCCACAAATGTTCATCGTGCCATTTAACCCCTAATCATCTTGGTTGCTCTTCTCTGCTTGTTGGTTCGGCTTGTTGGTTGTGGAAAAAGAAATTATGAATAATGAGAATCCGTGCTACCAAAAAAGGGGATGGCAGGAAAATGAGAAGTTGCCCACAGTTTATCATTTGCTATTTATCCAGGCAGCCCATTAAAACTCTGCAGACTCAGATTCCTTTCAACTTCAGCTTCATCTGGTTCTTTTATTTACATTTTGTATGCCAGTGTTTATCCTTCCTTTTCAAAAAAAAAAATGATTGGACACATCTCTAAAATGCAGTGGAAATAGGCAAGGCAGGGAAACTGGTCCTGCACCACATTTTGAAGACCAACACCTAATTTAATCCTCCGAAATCATTTTCTAAATGTATACTATGTCTACCCCACTCTTGAACCCCGAATCATTTTTCCAAGGCAGTAGACAAAAGTAATTCGATTGTGAAGTTTAACATTAGAGTACTGTGCAATAGAATTGGGGCTGAAGGGTCAAAGTTGGGGGAAGTCTAACCCAAATGGTTGTCTAATCTTTTCTTGAAAACCTCCAGTGGATGGACCATCCACAACTGACGAATCATTCTCACCATCAGGAAATTCCTCTTCATTTATTTTTAGATTGGACATCCCTCTGACAAGCTTCCACCCGTTTCTTCTTGTCCTGCTCTTGGGTGAGTTGGAAAATAGGTTGATCCCCACTGTTCGCTGTGACAGCCCTTTGAGTATTGGAAAACTGTTATCATATCTCCCCTGAGCCTTGTCTTCATTAGGCTAAACATAGCTCGTTCTCTTAGCCAGTCATTGTATGATTTAGCCTTCAGACCTCTGATCATCTTCATTTTTAATGCCGGTCATAGTGAATAATGACAATAAAAGTTATCATATCCCATCTGTCTTATCTTGTCTTATCTTAGTTGTCTTGTTTTGTCTTGTCTTAGTTCTTCTCACCTCACCTTACTTTGTCTCATCATCTTATCTTATATCTTGAGACTAAAAATACAATGAACGGTTGCAGGAACTGGGCATGGCTAGTCTAGGGAAGAGAAGGACCAGGGGAGATATGATAGCAGTCCACCAATATTTGAAGGGCTGCCACAGAGAGGAGGAAGGGGTCAAGCTATTTTCTAAAGCTCCTGAAGGCCAAACAAGGAATAATGGGTGGAAACTGAACAATGAGAGATTCAACCTGGAAGTAAGGAGAAATTTCCTGGCAGAAGTTGCCTTCAGAAGTTGTGGGAGCTTCATCCCTGGAGGTTTTTAAGAAGAGACTGGACTGCCATCTGTCAGAAATGGTGTAGGGTCTCCTGCTTGGGTGGGGGGTTGGACTAGATGACCTACAAGATCCCTTCCAACTCTGTTAATTTGTTAATCTCATCTCATCTTATATCTCGTTTCATCTAACCTGACTTCCTCATCTTATCTTATTTCATTATATCTTATATTATATCTTATCTCGTATCTTATCTCATCTTATGCTTTCTCTCATTTTATCTCTTATCTCATCTCATCTCACTTTATCTTACTTATGTCTCCTGTGTCCACTGCTGGTGAAGGGGTGTGAACATGGGTGGGATTCAAATTTTTAACAACCAGTTCTGTGGGCATGGCTTAGGTGTTGGGCGTGGCTTGGTGGTCATGTGACTGGATGGACATGGCTTGGTGGTTATGTTATTGGCTGAATGTGGCCAACTCAACATCACTTACATTGAGGCACGCATCTCCTCGCCTGGCTTCTCATGACTGTGGGGATGCTGCTGCAACAGTCGTGTGAAAAAGGGTCATAAGTCACCTTTTTCAGTGCCATTGTAACTTTGAATGGTCACTCCACACAAGCAAAGTACCAGCAAAGGAGGGGGAAAAACTTCTAGAGAAGTTCCTGAGACAGGAAGTCTGGTCCTGCCAAGAATGTAATAAGGGTTAACGGAGAGGCAGTTTCTGTAAGCAACACCAGAATGTTTCCTTCCTGCCTTCCTTACAGGATTAGGCCAGTAATTTCTTCTAACAACGGGTTCTCCGAACTGCTTAGAATGTTAACAGCCGGTTCTAGTGAATAGGTGCGAACTGGTAGAATCCCACCCCTGGGTGTGAAAGAATTGTAGAAGCCAAACTCCGTAGCTGTCCTAAACTTCAGTGAGTGTTTTTTTTGGGGGTGGGGGGGTGGGTGGGCGAAGGACATGAAGTCCCAGCGAGGATGGAATATCCTGGAAACAATCTCAATATCCACAACTGTGAGTAAATCTCTGGAAAAAGTAAAAGCAGACTTGCTGACAGGAGAAGGATTAAGCAAGAAGGGTGGCAGCTGTGATAAGCTTCACGCAATTCGGAAACCTCTACAAACGGCTAATCACCGCCTCATCCAACCCTTTTGCTTCCTCCTCCCTAAGCAGGATTAGTTTCACATCCTTTCTCGCTCGCTCCTGGTCTCAAACAGAGCTCAGAAACCCAGCTTTATTTCTCGAAGCCTCGTCAACATGGGGAGAGAGAATCCCAGTTAAAAATGTCATCCCGGTCCCATGGGCTAAGTCGCAAGCTTGGCCAAGGAGAGCCTGTTGGCATGGTGTCCTTTTCCTGAACCGACTCCAAGCAAGGAGAGGGTTGTGACTTGGAGACAATTTCTGACTTTGGTTGACTTGGAGATCGCTTCCGCAGAGACGCAAAGCAGCTGCGTGGTCTCTGCTAAGGCTGCGTTGCCAAATGTCTTGCGGCTTCTCAAAGGTTTTTCTTCCCCAATCCATGCTCTCTCTTTTTTTCCCTACATGATTTTTCCAGGGTATTTGAGATGTCCTTCCTGAACTCTTTTGATGGTCGTTGAGCTGATTCTAGTGGTATATATTCCCAAAGATTCAAATTTTTTTTACTACCGGTTCTGTGGACATGGCTTGGTTGGCGTAGCAGGGGAAGGATATTGTAAAATCTCCAGTCAGAGGTGGTATTTGCCAGTTCTCCAGAGCTGGTCAGAACCTGCTGAATACCACCACTGGACTAATGGAGATCATCATTATCATGATTGGTTTTGATTCAGCATGCGATGGTATGTTCCATAAGCCAGAGTTAATGCAAAACATTGGTTTAATGTTTGCTCTTTCTCTCTCTATCTCTCTAACTCACACACAGATACAAATGACAAACATTAATTTTACTGTGCCTAAAAACTGCTCAAACCCTTGGTTTAGCACTTCTAGCTCACCAAATCCCGACACTTCCAGCGTTGATTTTCCTCCCCAAGCACCACTTGAGCTACGTGCATAGACATCGATCCCTCTCTCAAACTGCAAAGGCAACAAAAGGCAGTCAAGAGACATAAACTCCTCGTAATTAATGGAGCAGCCCAGCTGAAAAACACATTAGGCTGCATATTAATGACAAGTAGCTTATGGTAGCCGCTTTGAATTGCGCGGACTCAATGTGTATTTAATTAGGATTTAATAAAGCCACAGCCTGTTCTCAGAGGCCAATTAGAAACACAGCTCGGTGGAGTTTTGAAGCTCTGAAACGGATGCCTTTGAGATCCAGATAGGCACCGAATATATTGCTATTAATCCTCAATCAAGGCGTCGGATAGTCAAACACACATAGCTGCTTTATTAAATCTTAATGAGGGTCATACTGGAGTGCAGGGAGATTCCATTTTTCTTCAAAGCGGAAGAACACTGAGGCAACTTCAGTTAGGAAGTCTCTCTCTCTGTGTGTGTGTGTATATATATATATGTGTGTGTGTGTGTGTAAGGTTTTTGAGCTGATAATTTAAATAATAAATAAGGGAGACTAGGATAGATCTATTTCGAGCTAGTTAGCTCTCTTCAGCTAGCCATACCCTTACTGGGATTCGAACCAGGGAAGTATTACATGTGAGGCAGTTGTAATTGCCACTACACCACCTGGCTCTATCCTCTTCAGCTGAGGCAGGGGAATAAGTATATACTTTGTGTTACAACACCCTGTTAAGCCCCAAATAAGGGAGAAAGCATACTGCTTTCTTTTCTGTCCTTCGGCTCAACTAGCTCGAAATAGATCTATCCTAGTCTCCCTTATTTAATTATTTATCAGCTCAAAACCTAACACACACATATATATTAAATATATACATATATATTAAATATATATATATATATATATATATATTTAATCAACATAAGTGCTTAATAAACAATGTATAGTCTGAGTCAATTTGCTTATACAAAGTGATATTAATACCATAATGATGATGGTGGTGATGATAATAATAATAACAACAACAATAATAATAATAATATATTATTTACTTATATATGGTACTAATCTTTCATCTTTTAGGTAAAGGTAAAGGTTCCCCTAGCACATCCATGCTAGTTGTTTCTGGCTCTAGGGGGTGGTGCTCATCATCATGGTAGAAAGCTGAAGATCCAGCGCTGTCCGAAGACGTCTCCATGGTCATGTGGCCGGCATGACTAAATGCCGAAGGCACATGGAACGCTGTTCCCTTCCCACCAAAATATTCCCTATTTTTCTACTTGCGTTTTTTACATGCTTTCGAACTGCTAGGCTGGCAGAAGCTGGGACAAGGAACGGGAGCTCACTCCATTATGCGGCGCTGGGGATTCGAACCGCCGAACTGCTGACCTTTCTGATCGACAAGCTCAGCGTCTTAGCCACTGAGCCACCGCGTCCCTACTTCATTGTTTACATAATAATAATTTACATTTACATAATAATAACAGTCCTTTACCTTCTAATTTCCACCTCTATTATCTAACCACTGATAAAACAAATCCCATATTAGAAAATATTCTGTTTCTTTCTTGTCCCTTATTTTTAATATCAAGACTCTGTTTTGAGGAAGCTGGCTGCATATCTCCTGTCTTTGCAACCAGGAGTGCTCTGAACGCACACAGAGTGCAACACCGGCAAGCATAATGTACAAGCCAGACCCCAAAAGTATCCCCTTTCTCAGGCAAATCTCGGACTGAATTCTGGTTCCTACAAGGAGGGGAATCTCTCTGTGTGCCACCAACGTGGTGGTGACAGCTAATCTGCCAAGCTGTGCAACGTTGGGCCTCGGAGAAAGCATCTTGTTACATCCATGGCAAATTGGATCCGTAAGTACACAAGTCACGTTGTCCGTGCAAAAGATGTGACTTGCTTGAGACATTAAAAGCTCCTCCTATGGTGGTGCGCTCACTTCTTGCTTCTCTGACACGACTTCCACTTTTAGAGGCATCCGTGTGGCGCTGTAGCTGCCAAAAAAAAAAAAAGCCCACGCAATTCTAGGGTGCATTGGCAAAGGAATAGAATCGAGATCACAGGAAGGGATCTTTAGGATCGCTTTATAAGGCCTTGGTAAGGTTGCCCTTGGAACGTGGCATCCATTTTTGGTCACCGTGTTATAAAGAGGACGCACTTGAGACTCTGGAAAAAGTACAGAGAAGGGCAGCAAACCGCAGTGGTGGAATTCAATCTTTTTTTACTGCCGGTTCTGTGGGTGTGGCTTGGTGGGCGTGGCTTGGTGGGCGTGGCAGGGGAAGGATATTGTAAAATCTCCATTCCCACCCAATTCTAGGGGAAGGTTACTGCCAAATTCCCATTCCCTCCCTATCCCACTAACCTGCTTTCCAGCTCCGTTCTCCTGTGCAGGGCAACTAAAGAAGACCCAGCCGATCAGCTGGGACTCAATGGGAGGCAGAGAATAGATGGGGGCAGGGCAGGGGTGGGTTTCTACCGGTTCTGTCCACCTCTGTAGAACCGGTAGCTCTGAAGAGCAGCAGACATAGAACCGGTTCTATGTCTGCTGATGTTTTTGCCCACCCGCCCACCCGGGCTCTTACCTGACCTTTATTTCCTGATTTTTCAACTTCAGCTGCTGAACGAGGCACAGCTGCAGTTTAAAAAGCAGGAAAAGAGGACTGTTTCAAGGGCTGCTTCTCTGCACGCAGCTGTGCTGATGACAATTTACAGGCGACGATTTACAGGCTGTCCACTTGCAGCGCGCAGAAAGCACATCATAAATCGCCGAACCTTGTAAATCCCGAACCGGTAGTTAACCCTGTCGTATCCCACCCCTGGGGCAGGGCCAGTCAGAGGTGGGATTTGCTGGTTCTCGGAACTACTCAAAATTTCCGCTACCGGTTCTCCAGAACTGGTCAGAACCAGCTAAATACCACTTCTGATTAGGGCGCTGGAAGCTAAAATATTTTAAGAATGGTTGCAGGAATTGGGTGCATCTAATCTAATGAAGAGAAGGATCAGAGGTGACAGGATGGTAGTCTTCCAATATTTGAGGGGCTGCCACAAAAGAAGAGGGAATCAAAAGCACCTGAAGCACTTGAAGGCAGGACAAGAAGCAACAGGTGGAAAATAATCAAGGAGAGAAGCAACCTAGAACTAAGGAGAAATTTCCTGACAGCAAGAACAATTAACCAGTGGAACAACTTGTCTCTAGAAGCTGTGGATGCTCCAACACTTGAGGTTTTTAAGAAGAGATTGGAAAATCATTTGTCTGGAATGGTGTAGGGTTTCCTGCCTGAGCAGGGGGTTGGACTAGAAGACCTCCAAGGTCCCTTCCAACTCACTTATTCTGTTATTCGTTCCATCTCCTCATGGGAAGGCTGGATCTGATTTCCTTAAACGTCCCTTGTCAAACCCGTACCTTTCTCATGACATAAATGAAGCATCTGTGCCAACAGCGTGTGGGAAACCGACCCGAGGTGGACCAGACAGGGAATGTCATCTAAACCCTGCCATTTCTTCAAGCCAACAACAGTGTGTAGGAAACCAACCATCCATTCTTCTCTCTGCATGAATGAGAAGGAAACCAATTCACGGGTCTTAATAGCTGCACTTTGAGAGGGTTATATAGCAAACCTGATCTAGGGGGAAATGAGAGTGTCTCCTTCCTGCAAAGCATTTCTCCTTGTCTGTGTCTGTAAACTGACCAGAGGAATGTCTGATGCCTTCTCCACCTTTCTCCACCCCACCCCTGTCCTGGTTAAAAAGATCAGAACCTAATGATTAGCCAGGGTGGCGCGCCTTGAACCCTCCTTCTGGGCCTTTCCATCTCTTCGGCGTGTGGCTTCGGTAAGGTTGAAAACAGTCAAGTGGGCCTGCTGGAATCTTTGACATAATTAGGTTAATTGCAGAATATAGCACTGATGGTTGTTGGGTTCCCACCCCCGAAGGGACACAAAATTGAGAATGATGAATGAGCAATCAAGGATGTTTTTCTTTCAGCTTGCCAAGAAGCCAGTCGGGAGTGAAGCGATGGAACAAGAAACGGAGAGGCAGCTATTGTCTCTGCCAAGTACCCACTCTGGGTATTAATCTAATCTGTGTTTGCCCCTGGGAGAAGGGACGTTTTTATTCTTTGATTATGTTCCTGGTAAACAAATTGCTTTTAAACAAATCGTTCTAACTTTATTCCTTCCTGGAGGTTGGTCAGGCATTGCTTTCTGCTCTGTTTCTTTCTTTCTTTCTTTTTAATTCAGTTCCAAGAAACTTTATATCATGGGTTTTTCTGCCTTCCTCCTCGCCAGTCGCTAAATATTATTTTTGGTTCAGTTCCCTCTGTGCCACACTGGGCTTAATAAGTCAGTGGGAGTGTGGCTGGTTCCAACAACATTTGAGGTGGGAAGTGTGTGTGAAACCTCTAGAATGGTATTTCTCAACCTTGTCAGCTTTAAGATGTATGGACTTCAACTCCCAGAATTCCTCCCAACAAATATGAGGAAGGAAGAGGAGGGGGCAGGAGGGGAGAAGAGGGAGGAGGGGAGGAGGAGGAGGAGGAAGAGCAGTAGGAGTAGAAAGAGGGAGGAGAAGGAGGAGGAGGAGGTAGTGGTAGTGATGTAGGATCTTCTGCTTGTGGATTGGACTAGAAGATCTCCAAGGTCCCTTCCAGAGGTGGTAATCAGCAGGTTCTGACTGGTTCTGGAGAACCAGTAGTGGAAATTTTTGAGTAGTTTGGAGAACTAGCAAATCCCACCTCTGACTGGCCCTGACCCCATCTATTCTCTACCTCCTGAGTCCCTGCTGATTGGCTGGATCTTTGGTTGTCCTGCACAGGAGAACGGAGCTGGAAAGCAGGTTAGTGGGGTGGGGAGGGAATGGGGATTTTGCAATATATCCTTCCCGTGCCACGCCCACAAAGCCACACCCAGAAAGCCACAAAGCCATGCCAACAGAATGCCATGCCCATCAAGCCACACTCACAGCTGATGGGCTGGGTCTTCTTTGGTTGCCCTGCACAGGAGAACGGAGCTGGAAAGCAGGTTAGTGGGATGGGGAGGGAAGGGGATTTTGCAGTATCCTTCCCCTGGAGTGGGGTGGAAATGGGGATTTTACAGTATCCTTCCCTTGCCATGCCCACCAAGCCACACCCACCAAGCCATGACACGCCCACCAAGCCACACCCACAGAACCAGTAGTAAAAAAAAAATGAATCCCACCACTGGCTGCTTTGCAACGCTGTCATTCTGTTATTCACTTAAAAAAAAAAAACCTTAGCAAGGACAGATCGTCCTTTGCAGAACAAAACAGAAATAAATAAATAAGACAGACACCAACGCATGCTGAAGGGAACCGGGCCTGAAATCAACCCGGAGGAGGGCTTGTTTTAACAGCCAGAGGTGTTATCCTAGGAGAGAAGGCAGGAGGTGGCAAAGGATAAGGGGATTGGAAAATTGAACTGGGGTGGAGGTAAGTGAACATCAGAGAATGCCTCGGATCAGGAAGCAGGAGACTCCAGCTGGTTTCTTTTAGCATCTGTCAAGCCACACGTTTCTGCAGATGGCCCCCAAAATCACATCACCGGTGGTATTCATTAACGCATTCTTAGGGAAAAATGAAAAGAAACTTTCCCCCCACGATGTACAAGAGGAGTTAATCTGTTGCACAAATTGAACCTAATCACAAAAATCCAATGCAACAAAGAAGGAAGGACATTCACCAGGTTGTTGGGGTTTTTTTTTTATGATCGATCAAAACCATCAAGGGAAAGGGGAGAAAGGATCGGAAAGAAGAACGAACCAAAGCTTATAGCCAAATCTAAAAATTCCACAGTCACAATAGATAGATCTTCTGTGAGTTGAATTCCAGTGTAATTGAAAAACAGCAGATTAAGGAAGACTGCTCTGAACAACCTAAAAAAACTTTTTAAAAAATAAAACCTTAAATCTAAATCTCCTGGACTTTTGAGTCCATAAGTCTAATTTCTAATAAGTTTAACTGTGCGAAAAGGAGTGGCAAAACCTGAAGGCAGAGTTAAAAGAGGGATCAAGCCTAGAATCCCTACGTAGCCACAAGCGAATTCAATTCAACTCTCCTTGAGTGCCGTTGACCCTCTCTCCAGACTTGGTCAAAAGATGGGTGGCTGGATAAATATTTGAAATAATTTTATGAGTAGGGGACATCCTTTTCTCTCATTTATGTGATCCAAAGTGTCAAAAAAAGTCCAGATGGTTCAATAGAAGTTCCACCCACATCATCATGCACATTTAAAAAAAACAGTCTGAGCTTCCATCACACAGCATGGCCCCTCTTTTGCCTTATGTTTTTTTAGCCTATCTAAAGGCACCCTTGATGCAATCAGCCCTTTCAAAATCCTGATCAACAGTTTGTTGACATGGCATGTCAAGAAGTTTGACTTCTAGAAATAGTCCCTTTTCTTCTTGAGTGTTATTGCTATCCACGTAGATAACGTCATTGAAGGGTTTAGTCCCTAGATGGTGCCAGATATAGTTTGATTTGGAAGTAGAATCAAGACCTTATTGGAACTCTTCTACTCCAGCCAAAGCGAGATAATAAAGTATTTCTCCAGTTCTTTATCCACGTGTATCTTTAAAGATTTCCATGGCAACCATTTTGGGACTGTGGCTACATTTGCTCCCTCCATTTCAAGACTAGGAAAGTTGACTTTGAAGGCCAAATCCAACCATCATTGGCCTGCTCCAAATTGAAACAATGCCGGACTTGCTGTTCTTGTTGAATTAAATCCCTCCTTCCCTAAAGCAATGCAGCAATTTATGAATGAATTAATAAGTAAATCACTTTGTGCTGTTTAAAGACAACTGAGGATTTCACCCTCCAAAGTATTGTTTTAATCAGAGGTGGCCCACTAATGGCCTGCAGGCTGGTTGTGGCCTCCAAAATAGTTTTATCCGGGCTCCCGGCGACTTGACTTAATTTTATTAAGGCATGCTTTGAAAAAACAAAATGCCCACAATTGTTCTTGCAAGGATAGTTAAACTTGTCAGAAATGGCATTGGAGAGAGATTCCGCCGGGTTAGTCAGAGATGGAGGGAACGAGTTAGTTTCAGATAAAGCAATCAAGATAAAACAAATTGTAATAATAACCTCTAAGAAGAACCTCGGGGTGAAGGAGGAGAATAGACTGAGACTGTGATATTTAAATCTTTCTGACTCCCATTCATCCTAGAATAGCAATTTAAAGACTCTCTCGCTCTGTCTGGGAATGAAACAAAGCGAGTGTTGGGAAGGATTTGAAGCCTTCCTTTCCTTCTTGAGAATGTTATGACAAGCCAGTTTAGGTAATGAAATCAAATTCCTGGGCTGAGCATCCATGTTCAAGGATGTTCGTGTCCTTCATGAATTCTAACTGTTCAGTGTACATTCCCACTGTGTGTTATCTGTGGTCCAGTTCATTACTTTTTTCTCAGTTAACAATCGCTTGGGTTCAAACAACATGTTTAGCCATAAACGAGTCACACTGGCTGGGTTCACAAGTCCCACGAAGCTGCCAACTAGCAAGCTACGTGTCTGAGGAAGATGGATGGTTTAGAAATAGGAAATGAGGGGGAGGGGGAGAGGGGGGGAGGAAGGAAGGAAGGGATTTTGTGAAGAAGGAAGGAAGGAAGGAAGGAAGGAAGGAAGGAAGGAAGGAAGGAAGGAAGGAAGGGATTTTGGAAGGAAGGAAGGAAGGGATTTTGGAAGGAAGGAAGGAAGAAGGAAGGAAGGAAGGAAGGAAGGAAGGAAGGAAGGGATTTTGGAAGGAAGGAAGGAAGGAAGGGATTTTGGAAGGAAGGAAGGAAGGAAGGAAGGAAGGAAGGAAGGAAACAAGGAAGGAAGGAAGGAAGCAAGGAAGGAAGGGATTTGCCATCTCTGTCTCCAAAGATACAATACTGAATGCTTCCAAGCCTCATAACCTGCCATCAACTATATCCTCTCTGCTAGCTACCAAACAAGTGTGGCATATCCTCATAATTTTTCATTTATCCATGTGATTCTTTTCTCTTTATAAGTATTACTGATCTAGTATATACAATTAAATTAGTCAATCAAGAGACTTGCATAGTCTGCCCTTCCTGATTTTATTCATTCTACTTTTTTCTCCCAAAGTTTCTGTGTTTTATTCTCACAACAACCTAAAAGAAATCGGGAATGGCTGGAACTACACAATACACCATTCCATTTGTATCATGTGTTTGAATGCGGCCATTGTGGTTTATAGATTTATAAGGAAGAAAGATTTTGTAAGAACCTGATCTAACTCTGTTTCCACTTCCCAAGAAAGAGTCCTTGCTTTGATTAATGATTGTCAGGTATCTGGTAAAATGGAACCAAGCTGAACTCTCATGTTTGGATTTTGACCAGCCTCAACGTCTTCAACTTTGGTCTAAACTTACGCATTTGTCACAGAATTAGATCCAACTTGAAGATTTCACCACTTGCTTTGCGCCAGATTGGACAAACTTCAGACGTGAGGGTTTAAGGGTTACTGTCATAATATTTAATCATAATATTGATGTCATTTTTTTTCATCTTTAATAGTCTAGGTCAGTCAAAATTCTTTGTCAGATATTGAAGACATTTGCAAAAAGTTTAAACTACATCACTCATCCCATTATTCTTTTTATTTTTATAAGGGTTTTTTCCTGAAAAATATTTGTATGTTACTATCTAATAGGTTTCTTATTATTTTTCACACAGTTTAATAAATAAACATTCTATGAATGCATCCATTTGGATCTGAAATATGGTAAACATTGATAAATACAAGCTGCTCTTTTGAAATCCTCCATAATATTTTAAAATGGCAAGACGTCCCAAGAGAGCAAAATGTTTAATAAAGATGGATCACTGGTGTGTTTCACAATGATACAATAACAATATTATTTTTTTAAAAAGAAGCCATTTGCATTAAACATGGGAAGTCAAGACTTTTTCAATAATAAAATCAGCGGCATTTGAAACAAAATGGACTTTCCATTCTTAAACCTTTAATCACTCTCCACAGAGAAGCATTGCAAAATAATAACATTAATAAACATCAGAGTTTACTTGGCAAACCAATTTGGCATGCAGCTAATAAAGTAGACTATAACCCCAAATTTTGCAGCAAAAAGGAGTGGGAAATTCACAGGACAATTGTTTTTTCTCTCTTTGCAATTACAGTAGATGAAAATTGGATTCAAATGAAATGAATTAAACTAAATTAAATTACAGATATGCCCCACACATTTTGCAGAGTTCTTCTTCTGTCAGGTTAAAAAAATACGATTCTATAACAATTTTTAGAGGGATCTTAATAGGCCATGCAAGGCTTTGGAAAAGGTAGTACATATAATTGGAGAGCTCCAGTTATTCACCCCCAGATAAGCCTGCAAGCTTTCACAAAAATTCAAGCTTTCCTAGGTTGCAGTTATTAAAAAATGTAATTTTAGACTGAACTCAAATAAGCATGGATAGCACTTTACCTAATGGAAAATGGACCTCAATTTACCTTGATGGATGGCCATGTGGGCAGAAGGAAAATTAAGTGAGTTACATAATGGGATGAATGTTTAAGCCACTTCTATACAGGTAGTCATCAATTTGGGGGGAGGGGGTGAACCCTATTCATTTAGCAACCATTTGAAATTAACAACCGTAACACAAGGACTACTTGTACGGCTCCCCAATGCATTCCCAGATTATTATAAAATCGTAAATCCTTGATAGCAGCAATCAGCTTGGGATCCAAAGAAACACCTTATGACCAACTCTCTTTTACCTCTAGTTTTATTTATTTTAAGATTTTTATTTCCTTTTTATTTTTATACCTCTTTTCTGTTTTTTTAAAATGTTTTTGTTAATGAATTGCTTTCATTTAATTTATTACGGCCACCCAGACTCTGAGCAGCTATATAAAATCCAGATGTATTGTTTTCTCTCTCTCTCCCTCTTTCTCTCTCTATTTTTCTCTATTTCTCTCTCTGACCAAATTTACCATTAAGGAAACACAATAAAGAAGCTATAGAAAAATGCAAAAATAGAAAATTCAAAGAAAATCTATTGCCTCCTTGTTCTATTTTGTCAGCAGATTTAAAAAAAAAAAAACAGTGCTTTTAGTAGACTGATATATAGAATCATTGTGTCAAGGAAAGAGGACTTAATTTCCTGATATTCCTGATCAGACAACTTTAAGGAAGCTCTAAGAACCCACAATCTCTACTCTTCAACCATCAGAAACAAGATACATGGCGTTGCTTATTCCTTTGCTCTAATTGGATCGTTCATATGTGAACAGTGGCAAACTAATTCACCAAATCATGCTTGCTCCCACTAAGGTTTAAGGGGTAGCCACAGATCGGTTTTTAATCAGTCAACACACAGTTGGGGTGTCATCCAATTAGATTTCTTTTTCTTTTTTTACAAGCTCAGCCGTGGTTGCTAAATGCAGACATGTGTTCAACTCCGTTCTGTACATAAACAGACTCATTTAGTATATGCAAATATACTGTATCTCTGGAGGAGGAGGGGTGTCTTCCAAGGAAAGAAGGAAAATGCATTGAGACTGATGTGATGACCATAAAACAAGAACATCTGGACCAGGCCAAGGGTGAGTAAACAGAGCAGACCAAAAGCAGATTGTTTTTATGGTGAATAATTATGACATTGAAAAATGGAAAGATTTGCTTGTACTAAAAGCTAACTTGGGGGGAGGGTTGAACCTGCATTCTGTTCCCTGAGTTTGCAGGGAATAGGTAAGATTCCTCCTTAATCTCTCCTGGGAAGGGAGAGAAAAACTCTTTGATCGGCAAGAACATAAATTGGATGTGACAAAATACCAGAAGAAACAGACTCAAAGGATCGGTCCCAGACTGACCCTTGGCAGAAAGACCGCATAGGTAGAACTCTCACTTCCAATGTTGACAGGTTCAACCTCTGACTGGGACTGTCGGTGGAGCTGATGGAAAATTGTTATGACACAGGGAAATTCCAACTTGGCGTTTTCCTCAATAGCATGCCAGTTTTGGTCAGCTTCTAGCATTTTTTCAAGAACTTGGAATGCTCCGTGACACGATCTCTGTCAGATTCTTTCTTTTCAACCATGTTTATCCTACCTTTCAGCCAAGGGAAAAATCCCTAAACAACCAGGGTTAAGATGATCCATAAATCAATGCCATTTGCGTTGCATTGATGCGAGATAAAATTAGCATGTATCCCCTTGGTGGAACGTAGATGGGCTACTTCTCATGGCCTTGGTTGAGGGGAAGATCTAGTTTTGATCCTTCTGAGATGTCCCAAAGGTGCCTTTTTTTCAAAAGGAACTGGACTTCCTTGGGGGTTTTTTTCCCCCTTTGAAAATGTTTCGCTTCTCATCCAAGAAGATTCTTCAGAACTGGGACATGCCTGGATTAGAAGATGTGAGAAAAGTAGCCCAAAATAGACTAAGGAGTAAAAAGTCTTTGATGTGAAACCATCAGTGTGATATAGAAGCTGAGGACCTCCAACTAGATCCAGGGGAAGCTAAACTCTATGTTCACATTCATGTCTATGGAGATTCTCAGCCATCCAGGTCAAAAAGTGCTTTTTTCAAGAGTCAACTTGACTTTCTTGTTTTTCTTTGAAGATGTTTCACTTCTTCAGCTCTGAAGAAGCTGAAAAGCTTCTTGGGTGAGAAGTGAAACGTTTTCAAAGAAAAACAAGAAAGTCCAGTTGCCTCTTGAAAAAACACCATTGAGATATGCTCATCTACAGAAGCTCACTAGAAGACTTTAGGTCAATTAGATCCTCCCAACCTACCTTACAAGATCTTTGTAAGGAAGAAGGACCTTTGTTGGAGTGTCCACAGAGTATGGATGCAAAAGTCAAGCTTACAGCTGTGATGGCATGATGAAAGCTACCTGTAGGAAATGACCAAGCTGCGTCCAAGGGCGGGGTCAAGCACATCATCAATTTGGAGTCACTACACCTCCAAAAGAGACCTAAGTCCAGCCCTTCCCTTCTCCTTGAAGTCCACTGACTTTTATCTTGTGCCAGAGATGGTATTCAGCAGGTTCTGATAGGTTCTGGAGAACCGGTAGCAGAAATTTTGATTAATTGGGAGAACAGGCAAATACCACCTCTGACTGGCCCCACCCACATCTCTTCTCTGCCTCCCATTGAGTCCCAGCTGATTGGCTGGATCTTCTTTGGTTGCCCTGCACAGGAGAACGGAGCTGGAAAGCAGGTTAGTGGGGTGGGGAGGGAATAGAGATTTTGCAGTATCCTTCCCCCAGGAGTGGGGAGGGAATGGGGATTTTACAGTATCCTTCCCCTGCCACATCAACCAAGCCATGCCCACCAAACCATGCCAACAGAACCGGCAGTAAAAAAATTTGAATCCCAACATTGCCTGGTGCCAATTCACCTTGAGAGTTAGTAGATCAGAGTCTGTGTGTAGATTGTAGGGAATGAACTCACAGTGTTTCCTGACTCCTGATTTTTTGCACTTGACATTCCCTGAGTTTTATCTGCCTAAGGACCAAGTAAAGCTTTCACCACAACACTATAATCACCATCTCCATTTTTAGACCAGAGCCCCGAGACCCTCTCAGTTCTACAGTACACACCTCATTCCTCTTGGAAGAAAAGCAGGATATAAACCTAATGAAAGAATGTAAACCTAATGAAAGAAGAAAACCTGGCTCTCTTCCTTTCCTTTAAAAAGAGCTTTTGGAGTGTCTTCTTCTCCTTCCAGGATTTTGGCCAGCGATTGTGAAAACACAGAGATAATGTTCAGGCAGCAGAGACGGCTTTTAAAATGGCATCCAATTAAATGTTTATTTAACTAATGCTGAGTGCGATTAAATGGCTATAAACATCATCAGGCTGCCTTTATTTATGTTCTGCCTGTTTTGCAAGCAGTCCCCAGCTCCACCCTGGTTGTTTGGTGGATTAATTGACATGTTTCAGAGGAAAATCCATGACTCAATTAATCCGCCGAGGACACAAAAGTGTCAGAGGTACAAGAAATCAAAAACAACAGGACCAATACGCAAGGATACAAATCTGAAAGATTCCGTAAAGATACAAACTTTAGAAAAGGAATCAACCAAGGCCGTTCTCTAATTTTCAGCAATTGCAGAATAAGAAGAAAAAGAACAGGAAAACAGGAATATTTTAAGCCTTCTTGCCTCCTCCTGCTAACGATGATTGTATATTTATTGAAATTCTTCTCTAATTTCTCACGAAAGACTGGTGTGCAGGTTGGCCAACCCCATGAAGACTATAACAAAAAGCAAATAAATGAAGAGCCACGGCGGTGTGATGGCTAGAATGCCGTGTTGCAGGCAAACTCTGCCCCCTGCCAGCAGTTCGATCCTGACCAACTCAAGGTTGACTCAGCCTTCCATCCTTCCGAGGTCGGTACAATGAGGATCCAGATTGTTGGGGACAATATGCTGAGAGAGTTGTAAAGCACTACGAAGCGTTATATTAGAAGCAGCCTAGAACCAAGGAGAAATTTCCTGACAGTGAGAACAATTGATCAGTGGAACAGCTTTCTTTAGAATTTGTGGAAGCTTTTAAGAAACTTTAAGAAGAGACTGGATAACCATTTGTCTGAAATGTTATAGGCTGTCCTGTTTGAGCAGGGGGTTGGAATAGAAAACCTCTAAAGTTCCTTCCTCCAACTCTGTTTTTCTGCTCAATTGAAGAGGATGACAGGATCAAGAGACCTTAAAACTTGGACTGGTCCTTAAGGGAGAATTCCAAATCACAAGGCATTTGAAGGGTTATCGTTGTTTAGGCATTATTTCCCACTGATGAAAAGCAGAGTGTCTGATTTATAAAGAAAAAACAATAGCTTGAACATGTAATTGCACCCTAAATCATAGCTAGAGCTAAATAGAGCTGTTCAAATTGAGCAATCCCTTTCCGGGATCTGGGTCAACCGTCTGACAGCAACCCTCGACACCAACTATACTTCCAATGGTTGGTGTCAATCACCCAAATGAACAAATACAGAGCGGGCAACACTACAAAGCTCAGCTCCAATGCTACATGTGTTAATAGTCACTCCCTCGCCATTTACATGTTTGGTGAAAGTCTACAGAGAGACAATTCTGGCTCATGTAGAGGCTTCCAGGTTGACAGCTGTTCATGCAAATGTCTCCTTTTTGCTAGAGTCAACAAATCTACATGGTTCTCATGAACCTAGACAGTCTTTCAAAACCCGAAGTTTGGCGTCATGGCTCCTCTGGAGGATTAGGGTGCATAGGGATTCTGGAGACGTAGAGTTTTGTCCCCTTCCATGCTAGGTCATCCCTTTTGGCCAAGATGTGTTGATTGTCTCGGAACCAGGGGTCTGCTAGCAGTTCGCTTTTGAGTTTCATGGTTAGATCGCTAGCGAGTTGGTCTTGCTGGTCGTGGTGTTGTCATTTGGTGGTCACATGGGCAGCTATTTGGGTAGGGGGGTTGATGGTGTCTACTACCTCCTCTCATTCGCATTTGTACTGGGGCATGCAGGAGAAGGCATCAGCCAGAAAGTTCCTTTCCCCTGGGATGTGCTTTATTTATTGATTGATTGATTTGATTTGATTTGTCAATCACTTACAAGATAATAGGTATAAGTATAAACATGAGTAAGAATACAGGAAATAGGTACGAATAAATGGGGACAATAGAACAGGGACGGTAGGCACGATGGTGCACTTATGCACACCCCTTACAGACCTCTTAGGAATGGGGTGAGGTCAATAGTGGGTAAAGTGAGGGTAAAGGAGTGGGGGTTAGAGGATGTAACAACAGAGTCAGGTAGTGAATTCCAGACATTGACCACTCTGTTGCTGAAGTCGTACTATCTGCAATTAAGTTTGAACCGGTTTACATTAAGTTTTTATTGTTGTGGTTGAAGCTGAAGTAGTCATTGACTGGTAGGACTTTGTAGCAGATAATTTTGTGTTCTACACTTAAGTCTAACATAGGCTGCGTAGTTCAAAGTTGTCCAAGCCCTTCGTGCTTTAGCACAAAGTCAAACCAGTTAAATTATTGAGCCCAGCAGACTTTTCATGGGGTTCTAAGGGCCTCTAGATTTTTATGGTCAGTCCAGATGTTGAATGGCCTCTGCTGCCCTTCCAGCAGGTGGGGAGGTCCCAGGTGGGGTTTCATTCCTGGGCTCCTAGAAGTGCAGAACTGTGAAGCTAGAAATGATGATCCCGTCCATTTTTCTCCAAGGTGCAGGAGAAGCAGTTAAACCTTCCACAAGAGATGGCCCTTCAGCCTCTGCTTAATATGTCTGTGAAACAATATGTCTTCTGTCTATGGAGGTTCTCAATCATCCAGGTCATGGTTGTCCCAAAGGCAACTGGATTTTATTGGTGGGTTTTTTTTCTTAAAAAAAACATTTAGCTTCTCATCCAAGAAGCTTCTTGGATCTAACTTCAGTTCAGTTAGGAGGAAGCACCTTGGAGGCAGTATATCTTCAGATGAAGGTCAGAATTGCATTAACTCCTCCACTGGCAGGAGGAGACCAAGACCAGGCCCACACATGAAGGTTCAGTTAAACTGATTTATTGCTAAACAGCCTATGTGGAGGAATCTTCTCAACTAATGGTCAGCACCTAGTTAGTATTAGAGAAGGGTCACCGGTACGATACTCGAAGGAGGTTGGACTTAGTTCATTTGTGATCAGTAGGGATTCTAGGCTGAGCCCTCTTTTCATTTTGCCCCCATGTTTTGTCATTCCTTCTCCTACGTCTACCAGCTGTCTCACACTGCTGATTCAAGTTCAACTTGTTGTCAAGAATTTCTTCAATGTGGTTTTTCAAGATATGACTACTATATGTGTGCCCTATTTTTAACTCCCTAAATGTTTTTTTCCCTGTTGAAGAAGACCTTGTTCTTCTCAATCCACTCCTCAAATCCAATCCAATCTAAACTGTGATCAAAGACCAAGAAGTTGTACTTCCAATCTGTCTCAATTAGGTTGCAATCTCCTTCTATCTTCCTGGATTATGGACAGATTTGCTAAATTTATTTGTTTGTTTGTTTGTCAAACATGTACAAGATAACAAGTATAAGTATGAATATAAACAAGAACAAGGGAGTAAATACAGATAAATTGGGACCTTAAGACGGGATGGTAGGCACGGTAGTGCGCTTATGCATGTCCCCTTTAAAGATCTCTTAGGAATGGGATAAGATCCACGGTAGACAGGTTGAAGTTGACACTATGAGGGGTTGAGGCTGTAGCAACAGAGTCAGGTAGGGCATTCCAGGCATTGACCATGAGATCCATAATTATTCATGAGATCCATAATTAGAGTGACTTCCCTGGCCATCCCCACTCATGTGTTTGGTCCTGTGGTAACACTAAGGCCTTTAGAGGGCTCACCAGACTAGACAAATGCATTTTTCTAGTTCCATGAGTTGACATATCTTCTTCCCAGGATAAAAAAAAAAAAAAGGTCTTTCAGTAACAGTGTTTATTGCAAGACTCTCCCTCCCCAACATGCCTTTTAAGAAGAACAGAAAGGAGTTGGAGAGGGGACAAGGCAAAATGACAAAGGGTTTGGAATGCGTGACCTATGAGAAAAGTCTGAAGAATTTGGGTACATTCTCCTCCAAAAGAGGAGAAGAAACGAGCGCAGGCAACAGAAAGACACCAGGCTGATTTACAAATATCTTGAAGGCTGCCAAACCGAGATCCAATTAACTGTTTTCTCATAAGAGGGGGGCCTTGGAAACCAAAGATGGAATTGAGGGGGGCTATTGGGTTTTTCCACTGGCCTTCCACAATAAAAGTGAACCCTGAGGAGGAAAATCAAAAGTCCTGCTAAGGCTTAGAGCTCAGGAATCTATTGGATCTGGGAATTTGTGGTTCAGCAAATGTCACACATGAAGCAGAAAGATTATTAGAACCCTCTGGGTCTCCAAACTTGGCAAATTTAAAACTTGTTGAACTTCAACTCCCAGAATTCTTGAGCTAAGCATGCTGGTTGGGGCATTCTGGAAGTTGAAGTCCACAACTCTTAAAAGTTCCCAAGTTTGGAGACTCCTAGTCTAGGAGAAGCCAGGACCAAGTGATGGGAGGAAGTTTGAGTTAATTACCATCCAGAACGATGGTCACAACTGGATCTGGATCACCACAATCAGAGATATCTATTCCCAGAATGAAGAGCTCCTTGTCATAAAGCAACAGTCCAGGACCTGATCTAGATGGTCTTCCTGGAAAAGTGAAGACTTCCTTGAGTCAAAATGGATTCTTGGTGATTTCATAGCTATGTCCATGTGGTCTTTTTTGGCATCAACAAAGTAGTTTCTCATTACTTTCTACCCAAATGAATTTTGGCTTTTCAGTTTATCCAACCACTTCCGGAGTCCCCTGATGACCTTCTTCCCAAGTACAAGCCAGATCGGATTCTGAATTGGCTTCTTCACGATCAACCAAGGAGAGCTAAGAGGGCCACCAACTTTTCTTGTACATATTTGGAAAGGTGAGTTTGACCTATACGTCAATGGAAGCACAAAGATCACCCTTGTTCATGAAATTAAATCTCGTATACTAAATGATACAGATTAACAGAGTTGGAAGGGAACTTGGAGATCACCTAATCCAACCAGTGGTGGGATTCAAAAAAATATACTACCAGTTCTATGGGCGTGGCTTGGTGGACATGGCATGGCTTGGTGGGCGTGGCAGGGGAAGGATACTGTAAAATCTCCATTCCCACCCCACCCCACGAGCCTGCTTTCCAGCTCCATTACCCAGCCAATCAGCTGGGACTTGGGAGGCAGAGAAGAGATGGGGTTGGCGGGACCAGACAGAGGTGGGATTTGCCGATTCTCTGAAGTACTCAAAATTTCTGCTACCAGTTCTCCCGAACTGGTCAGAACCTGCTGGATACCACCTCTGAATCCAACCCCTGCCCAAGCAAGAGAACCTACACCATTTTTGACAGATGGCAGTCCAGTCTCTTCTTGAAAGATTCCAGTGATGAAGCTCCCACAACTTCTGAAGGCTACATTGAAGGTTCCATTGGTTGATGGTTCTCACTGTCAGAAAGTTTCTCCTTATTTCCAGGTTGAATCTCTCCTTGTTCAGTTTCTATCCATTATTCCTTGTCTGGCCTTCAGGGGCTTTAGAAAATAGCTTGACCCCCTCCCTTCTGTGGCAGCCCCTCAAATATTGGAAGACTGCTATCATGTCTCCCCTGGTCCTTCTCTTCCCTAGACTAGCCATGCCTAGTTCCTGCAACCGTTCATCGTATGTTTTAGCCTCCAGTCCCCTAATCATCCTGGTTGCTCTTCTCTGCACTCTTTCTAAAGTCTCAACAACTTTTTTATTGGTTACTTCTTAACTTACTTTGTTGCTTCTTAAGTAAACCTGTCTTCCCTGTTGCCTTTGCTTATCAGAGGGTCACAAAAGGTGATCATATGACTCCAGGGACACTACCACCATCATAAATACACATCAGTTGCCAAACATCCAAATTTTGACCACATGACCATGGGGATGCTGCAAAAGTCACGTGAAAAACTGTCCTTTTTCAGTGCTGTTTTCACTTTGAATAGACACTAAACGAGTGGTCATAAGTCGTGGATTACATGTGTAGCAGGTCCTGGACCTCTCTAGCATCATGAGTAGAGAATTCCCAAGAGCCAGTTATGGGGGCGGCTGAACCGCCCTTCAGCTTTCAACCTCATGTGTTCCTTGATCTCCCCACCCGACATCCTGCTGGGTTCTCATCTCAGCTCGTCAATATAATCCGTCTTACATTTGGAAGGGATTAAACTGTATCTCACTTTTGCTCTCTTGATCAATTCGAGCCAATGGGCATCCAGGGGGGAGGAGGGAGGGGTGAAGGAATTGCCAGATTCAATCAGACATGTTCGCCGAAGATCTTTTGGAAACCGTTGGATTCGAACCAACTTCTCATTTCTGACATGCGTTTCTCATAGCCTGATTCCTATAGTTTACTTAAAATAAACAGGTCCTTATGTTCGGGTGTTCTGTTTCCCCAGGGCGAGGATGGGGGAGGGGCGGCAGGACAGTTCAGCTCGCTCTGCGTCTGGGTTGCCATCTTCTTCTTGCTCTTGTCAAACGCTTTGATTTCCACCAGCTCAGCTGCCTACCCCCTCCCCACCTCACTCCCCCCTACCCAGTCCATGTTCCATAAACATTTCTTGACGGGATCCCTACATTATCCAGATGTAGCCGAGCTTTGAGAGACTGCTCCAATTTCTGCAAAGGATGTTTGACATTTGTAGACCCTCTTCTAATAAAGATGCAAGAAGGAGATTGGGACCGAAGGAAGGGAAGGAATAAACTGATAACCTTACCCTTTCCAGCCTGCCCAGGATAGGCCAGCATCCCAAATTCTTTGCATAGCCAACCGTGGTTGGCCAGGAACAATCCAATAAAGTTGGGGCAGAATTATAGATGGCTTGCTAATGGAGGAATAAAGAAGATGATCCATCTGCTTGTGTCTCCAATTTAGAATTTGGTTTGTGGGTGGAGAGATTGAAAAGGTGCCTCTCTGGAATTCCATGGAATAGCCATAGAATTATGTTCTGTGGCTATTCATCAGAATAACAGAGTTGAAAGGGACCTTGGATTGCCTTCTAGTCCAACCCCTTTCTCAAGCAGGAGACCCTATATAGATATACTCCGGGCTGCTCTTAATCGGAACATTGGACTGTGTGATAACTTAATGAAGTATTTTGTGGGGTGTTGGGAGGGCAGGAGGGTTGATTGATAACAGATAACAGATGACAGATAATCAGAGTTGGAAGGGACCTTGTAGGTCGTCTAATCCACCCCCCTGCCCAAGTGGGAGACCCTACACCATTTCTGACAAATGGCAGTCCAATCTCGTCTTGAAAGTTTCAAGTGATGGTGCTCCCACAACTTCTGAGGGCAAGCTGTTCCATAATTGGGCTGTACAAACCCTGGGCTGGCTGATTAATGCACGGCTCAATGCAATTTTGCAGAGCCAGAAATTAGAATTCATTAAATTGCAGGGTCAAGCATGATTTTGGAAGGCAGCGTGTGAAGGATAAGTTTCTCCGGTGGCCCTTTGTGAATGGTGCTGTTGAGTAAAACACGGTGCCCGAACCTGTACAACTCACAACAATAAAATATAAGCAAAATGAGTCTGTCATGTGCAACCCAACAAGACAGTCACAGACTTCAGAAGATAATTAGGACTGCAGAAAAAACAATGGCTACCAACCTGCCTTCCATGGAGGACCTGTATCCTGCACGAGTCAAAAAGAGGGCTGTGAAAATATTTACAGACCCCTCACATCCTGGACATAAACTGTTTCAACTCCTTCCCTCAAAACGACGCTATAGAGCACCGAACACCAGAACAACTAGACACAAGGACAGTTTTTCCCTGAATGCCATCACTCTGCTAAACAAATAATTCCTTGCTTGTATCCTTACAATTTATATGGACAGTTTCCTAGTATGATTTGATTGCCTATTTGTATCCTATTACTATATTAAGTGTTGTACCTTATGATTCTTGATGAATGTATCTCTTGTATATTTTCTTTTTATGTACACTGAGAGCATAAGCACCAAGACAAATTCCTTGTGTGTCTAATCACACTTGGCCAATAAAGAAGTCGTTCATTCATTCAAGTCATTCCACCGGTTAATTGTTCTGACAGGAATTTTCGCCTTAGTTGTAGGTTGCTTCTCCTTGATTAGCTTCCATCCGTTGCTTCTTGTCTTGTCTTCTGGTGCTTTGGGAAAGATAATAATAAGCAACAGATAGTAAGATAACAAGAGATAATAACAAGGGATAACAAGCAACATTAAAATGTAGATGGAAGAAGAGGGAGAAAAAAAATTCTTCTTCAAAATCAATGCATTTTGTGAGCAGCCAAGAGAACAAGGAGCTGCAGGATATTATTATCCCAGGAGAAAAATAAAAATGACCTGACCCTTCTAAGAGAGAAAAGTCCTCTGTAAGCTAGCAGTTACTTGTAGTCCTCGGATATCACAACTTGAGGCATATCTCAAGTCTAGTTGGGACAAGATGTTGCAAAGAGCATGGCCCTTATTTGTGAAATCTGCTTTGGTTCTTCGACAAAGAACAAGCAACATGATGAATGGGGCAGAAGCAGTTCTTCTGTTACAAGAAGGTGTCTGGAACACCATGCATCACTTTCTGTTCCAGACATCTCGGAAATATACCAGCCAGGCCCCCAAATGCTCATATCCATCTGTTCAGGGGTAGAAATGGAACATTCTAGGAGGAAAAAAAAACAAGCATTTCTGGAAAAAACAGATTGCTCCAAAATGGAATATTTTGCAAATTATGAGTCATCATGTCTCCAGAAGTTCTTCAGCGATCATCTAAACTGCTCAGGAGAATGACTTGTGGTCCTCACACAGAGGAAGCTGCCACACCTGGCTTACAACAAAGTTAAATAAAGAGAGGAAATGACAGAAGTAGAGAGATGTCTGTGCAGTGGGGAAAATATGGAGACAGTTCTTCCCTTTTTTGAGGTGTCAACAACTGGGATTGTTTAAGGGAAGGACTTTTAAGTAGTAAAACCATGGGATCTTCTTCCATGACATCTAAAGATGGCTGCCAACAGTTGATTTTAACAGAGGCAAGGCAAAGTCATGGATAATAATACTATATTCTATATTGGCTGACTGTCTTCAACTAAGGCTGTACAATGCTTTCGATTCCATTCCATAGCTTCGGAGTATACAAGAATACCAGCACTCTTGAAAGCAGCTGCATCTTTATTTGCTCAGAATGGATGTGCTGCTGTGCAATTCCAGGAAGAGACACAGCTGCTTTAAAGAGCTGCAGGCAGAAGCAATATTTGCACTCCTGCATGCTTCAAAGCATCTTTTCCCCAAATCAGGGTGTGGTTCCAATATCTCCTATGTCCTAATTACAAGTATAAGAATAAGAATGAGAATAAGAATAGAGGAGAGGAGAGGAGAGGAGAGGAGAGGAGAGGAGAGGAGAGGAGAGGAGAGGAGAGGAGAGGAGAGGAGAGGAGAGACAAGACAAGAGCGTTAGTTGATTAGACACACAAGGAATTTGTCTCTGGTATAAAAGCTCTCAATGTGTATCTTAAATGCAAGCAGTGAGGAACCACGGAAGTCTACCATCCCGTACTCTTCTCCTATTGTTACTTTTTGAAGGTCAAAAAATGTCACACAAAATGTTTAGTCTGACCCAGGAGTCCAGTTCCTCAAAAGCAGCCATCTTCCCTATTGTTAACGTTCTGCTTTGAATCCAGAATACTTTTCCCGCCTCTTACAATGTCCTGCTTTAGTTTGGATCGTCATGAATTGTTCTGGTTGGTCGCCTACTCAGAAAACCTCTTTGTGCCAAACATGTCCCGTCCCTGACATGACCTAGAAGGAGAGCAAGCAGAGGCAGGTGGCTCATCAGGCCTGCCCTGGCAATGGCATCAAACAGGACAATACAACAATTCATTTTTTTCTTGCCGTTCCCATACAGAGCACTGAACTGCTTGAAATTTTATTGGAGTTACTGTGCCAAAAATTTATCAAAGATAATTAAATTTTGCCATGACCTGCCCTGGGACTGGGACTGTCAGCCAGGAAGAAGGTGTGGGTAAAAGGGAGAATTATACTTGCAAAACAAAGGTAAAATCAGCCAGGGCAAAGGTTCCTCACTGTACCTCTTTGTTGTAAAAGGTATGAATTAATCTGTGTTCTGATCATTGCAAAGGTCATTCCTTCCAGGGGGGAAAACATATAGAATCCATATTTTGAAAAATCCAGATAATAGGCTTTATCAGAATGTTGTCTCATTCTCTTTGTGCCCCTTAATTGGCCTGATTAATGATCACTTGGTTGTCCATATTAACTTCATCAAATAATTGAAACCGATCCAGGAACTATTTTCCCATTCACAATAGATTTCTTAATTGGTTATTGATATTGTTACTATCTTTTATTCATTAAACATGAAACTCAGTCAACTGAACATTTAAAAATGCATCACAAATATCATTGACTGGCGCTGATGGTTGATATGGGTTGCTGCCAGCGTCCTAGGTATCAACCAGGTATCTTCTTAAAATATACAATGTTCCGAGTAACGCAGTTTTTTTGCAGTTCTGCTGGTGTTATGGCAGGAAACTGCAATTTCTTGATGTGTTTTGTAAAATTCTTGGACATGGTAGCAAGTGCCCCGATGACAATGGGTATCACTGTTACATGTTTCATCCAGGTTGCAACATTTCCTTATCTTTTCCAGTTCTTTTTCTTCAACTCTGGCGTCTTCTGGTATAGCAATATCATTAAATTGCATGCTTGTTTTCGATGACTGTGATATCTGGTGTGTTGTGTTCCAAATGACGATCTGTCCCACAAGATCTTAACCCTCCCGTTTTTGACAACTTTTTTCACTTTATATTCCCACAACTTTTTGGACACAGATAAATCATATTTGCTGTTGTTGTTGTCACACTGTCATACAATTTAGACTGGGTTTGGTAGTTTTATCCACTTCTCAAAGACCTGCAATAGCAGGTGTTGCTTGATAATATTAAAAGTATCCACACAGGATGTAAGCTGTTTCAAGTAAGGCTGCCTTTTGCAATTGACCGGTGGTGATTTCTTGTTTTTTTAAATCAATGCCAATTGTGCTCCACCTGTTCTGGGATTTCAGCCAAGGTGCCTATTACTACTGGATATGCTGGTTGAGGGATTCTGGGAGTTGAAGTCCACACATTAGAAAGACTTGCCTCCACGTTTCCCTAGGCTTAGTTGAAACAGAACCCTAAATAGAGATAGCCTTCTCCGCAGTCGCCATAAAACCACGGTGTCTGCCACAGCCAAATGCCTGCCTTGTCTCCCTTTCTGTGCAAAAGCCAAGAGAATCCACATTGCATGTTTTCCATGCCCTGATGGGTTTTTCCAACCAGATGTTGTTCTCTGGCACTCATCCACCCCCCCTCTCTCTCTCTGTCTCAACTCTGATCATTGCTGAGAGAGACCAGGGCCCCAAATTCTTCTTCTTCTTCTTTTAAATGCTTGATGCCTCTTTTTGTTCCACGCCAAATTGGGCCACACTGGTTAGGATCCATATTTGTGGTTATTCTGGCTGCCAACGGCTGCAAGTGGTAGAGGGATGTGGAGCAACAAGAAACAGGCCCACTTTGGCAATTCAAAACAATGGTTGGCCAATTTAAAAGTGGCTGGAAGAAGGAGGCAAAGAATTAGAGTAAATATGGTAGTAGACTGTAGCCGATCCTAAAAAAAGGAAAGCAGATTTCTCTTTGGATCAGAGACCAAGCAGAAACCCAGCACTATAGATGAAGAGCTGAAAACATATCCAGAAGGGCAAATGATTTCTTTATCATTGCCAAGAAATCTGCACACAGATGTCCATGGATCACCAGGAGTTGAGTGTGATCTGGTTTTTCGCTACAGCAGGTGGCAGGAGCTTCCTAACCTTGAATGATTCCCAAAGAGTAAGAGAGTGAAGCACGGTTAGCAATGGGATGAGAGACCACAAGGTAATCCCATAAGCTTAGACTACACTGGAAAGTTGTGTTTTTTTTTAAAGAATCCAGAGTGCAATGGTGCACCATTTCTGTAACAAGAACACTCCATGCAGCTACCATGAGGTGATGCTGATTTGATGGGCCATTTTCCTTTAACTAACCTATATGTCAAACTATGGTAAGTGATGCTTCTATCAATAGATATACAGCATGTGCAGCTTGTACCCGAAAACACATCTTTGGATCTCAGCAAAAAAAAGCATACCAAGAATTATTTGAAAAACCATCTTAAGTCTACTTTATCATACATTCTTTAACATGTTTTTCCTGTTTCAGATTTTAACAAATGTTTATATACATTTTAGCAATTACATGTTGATCATTGGTGCACAATTGTACTATTTTATGTCTTTATATTTTTCTTCGTATCTTGCTTTTTTCTTTTCTGCGTTCTTCTAATTCAATGTCCTCAACCTCAACAACTTTAAAACCGGTGAACCAACTCCCAGATATCTTTGTATTTATCATGATTGTTTTTATAATGATTTTGGTGTTGTAATTTTATATGATAGTTTTGTGTTGCCCAGAATCACTTCTACTGAGATGAAAACTTTATAAAGATAGTTGACAGAGATTAGATAGACAGACAGACAGACTGACTGACTGACTGACTGACTGACTGACAGACTGACTGACTGACTGACAGACAGACAGACAGATTGTGGGTGGTTTTATACCTTGTTCAATCTCTCCTTTGATCCAGGATGGTAAACCAAGAAAGTAGACATATTCCAACTGGCAGGATATATGTTCATTTTCTCCCTCTACTTAGAATCCATCCAGACAGAAATTAGCATGAACTAAAATTAGTAGTGAGAGGGGAAGGGGAAATTTTCACACAGCTCCTGATTAAATTACACTCATCTATTTTCTAGATTCACACAATATACCTAACCAGCCTGGATTTGCTGAACATGTTATACAAGATAACCAAACATAATGTGATGTATGAACATAGCCACTCAGATAGCTAGCTAACTTCCCACTGTTTAGGTTAACCATAGCAAAATAATCATGTTGCCAGAAAGTATACTGATTTCTGATGTTCAAAAAGTAGATCAAAATACTGGTCTGTTTTTTATTCCTTTCAAAGTATGTTTCCTATTTTAAATAGGCATTTAAGGGGCATCCTTTTAAACTGTTGCTTTGAGCCTTTATCAACCAAAACAGTATTTGGATATTGGGCAAAAAATACCTCATTTGTGAGATTTAAGAAAGAGAAGATTGCCCTCTGCTGTTGATTTGAGAAAAGGCAACTAGGAACGGTAACATATCTACAGGGAAAGAAAATCAGGTATAAAAATTATTTTGTAGAAGCAAATCCATTCCTCCGGTTTTCTCTTTGTTTAACCCTTCTTTGAAGTAAAACGGTTTATTATAGCAAGGTGGGGAGGGCTTCAGTAATGAAATAGGTATACACTTTAGAGTGTATTGTTCACAGTGCAATTATAAGTTTATTGTTCTTAATCTGCCTAAAGCCAGTTTATAGACTTTAAAGATTGCAAAAAAACATAGTAATAAACGTGCAATTAACCAAGGTGGTATTCCATTTTTGTTTTATTCAGGGTGATATACAAAATACCAGATAGATAATAGGTAGATAGATAACAGATAGCTATAGGATGGTGCTGCGGTTCGCTGGCAGCCTGTGCAGACGGCAGTGAAATCAGATAGTGGGGAAGAACGAGGACCAGTCCGGGAGTCTGAAAAGGACTCGGACTCGGATCCTGCATCTGATACAGAGATGAAATCAGGACCATCTGGAAGTGGGTTGCTGACTCTGGAGCCTCTGGAGTCTAGCAGCAGCGAGGCTGAGGAACAAGGGGAGCCTGTTTCCAGTGCGCATGTGCACAGAGCTACTAGAAGGTGAGAGCAACTGAGACAAAAGGGATGACTAGGGAGTAAGGCTGGGAGGCGATTGCCCCTCCCATAAGGTATAAAGGTCAGGCAAAGATGACGAAACCTTTGCAGGAAGCAAAGTTCGGTTCGGATTCATTCTCTTTGTACTTCAGTTGTTTTTTTTCCTAGTTCATTTGTTACTTCTGTTATTGGCAGCACTTCACAGAAAAGAAAGCTGGGTACTTATCTCGGGGGACAGTTTGAGATTCATTACTGGCTGGGAATGAAAACAATTCCCAGCTTTGCAATAAAATAAGCCTTGTTTTTAAAATAACCATATGCATAATTACAGTTTAGGAAGCCTTGGTCAGAACGGATGGATGGATGGATGGATGGGTGGATGGATGGAATCATACAGGTAGTTCTCGATTTACGACCACAATTGAGCCACAAATTTATGTTGCTAAGTGAGACTTTTTCCCCATTTTGCAACTGTTCTTGCCAGAGTTGTTAAGTTAGTAACACGGTTGTGAACCCGGCTTCCCACATTGGCTTTGCTGGTCAGAAGGTCGCAAAAGGGATCACATGACCCTAGGACACAGCAACCATCATAAATATGAGTCAGTTGCCAGGGACTGGATTTTGATCACTGCAAAGATGCTGCAAAGATTGTAAGGGTGAAAAAAAACGGTCATAAGTCACTTTTTTCAGTACTGTTGTAACTTTGAATGGTCGCTAAATGAATTATTATAATTCGAGGCCTACCGGTAATTAAAACTGCAGAAAAATCCATAGGAGGATTGCAATTTGTAATGTGAGAAAGCCAGAATGAAAAACCCACCCCAATGTCATTCAGTGCAAACCCCTTTGCTTTAAGAAGAAGAAGAATTCTCAAGTGTTCAACAGCTGGAGATCAAATATATTTCCCTGGAACTTTTATCATGCTTTTTCCCCTCTGGGCAGATTTTAGCATCCTCTTTGCAGTTCCTCCATAAAGATTTCCAAAATAAAAGAGAGCACTTAAGGAACCAAGTGCCAGAAACTGTTTCAGGTGCAAAGGTATAGGAAGGTTGGGGGGATTTCAGGAGAGGCAGGAATTTCCTTTGGAGGCGAGTGCAAAAAGCTTGCACTGATGAATGAATATCACCGAGATAAGCTGCAGCCCTCCCATGGGAAAGATGAGAAGGCAGATGGGGGAAGAGAGAGAAAATCAGAGAAAAGGGGGAATACCAATTCCAGCTGCTGCTGCTTCCCAACATCTTGCCTACAGCTGGGCGATTCAGATAACGCTGCCAAAAAAGTTAAGATGTCTTTTGGGGGTTGAAATGTGAGGGTGTTTTTTTTTTTAGGAAAAGGGGTTTGTTTTCTTGGCAGGTGAAATGCCAATCAGGCCTTGCCCAAAGTTTCTAACGACCAGAAAAAAAAACAGTCATAAATTTGCATCTTTTTTTTTCTTCTTTCCACATACAGACAGTCCTCGATTTACAGTCCTCATTTATAGTGCTACAATGGTCATAAGTGTGAAAAATGGTCCTAAGTCACTTTTTTCAGTGCCGTTGTAACTTCAGTCACTAAATGTAATAATAATAAATAATGATTAATTAATTAATAATAAATGTTGTAAGTTGAGGACTGTCTGTACAAGTATATTTATTTTATTTATTTTGTCAAACAATTATTAGATAACAGGTATAAGTATATACATAATTATGAATACATGAAATGGGTACATATAAGAAAAATAAAAGAAACAATAGGACAGGGACAGTAGGCAAGTTTTGGTGCGCTTATGCACGCCCCCTACAGACCTCTTAGGAAAGGGGTGAGGTCAATAGTAGACAGTCTAATGTTGAAGATTTGGGGGTTTGGGGAAGAAACCACAGAGTCAGGTAAAGTATTCCAGACATCGATCACTCTGTTCCTGAAGTCGTATTTCCTGCAATCAAGTTTGGTGCGGTTAACCTTGAGTTTATATCTATTGTGTGCTCTTGTATTGTTTTGGTTAAAGCTGAAGTATTCATTGATAGGTAGGACATTGCAATATATAATTTTATGTACTATACTTAGATCAAACCGAAGCCGGCATAGTTCTAGGTTGTCTAGAGCTTGTGCCCTCGGTTGTAACTCAACAGATTGCAACCTCACAAATCGCCCTTATCATTACTGCCACCCTCCTGATTACAATTACCATCACTTCAACATCTTGAATGAAAATTCTCTCAAGTTTTCTGCAGAACCTTTTCTTTTCCTCCAGAGGGCTGTCCTCCCTTCCAGCTCCCTATATGACTGGGAAAGGGATGGTGTGGGCATCCCACATATTCAACTGTTGGCTTTGGCCAGCTTTCAGTAAGGCTGTTTCCAGCAAGTGCAGTAGCAATAACACTCTTAGACTTTATATGCCGCTTCACAGTGCTTTTAGAGCCCTCTCTTAGCAGTTTTACAGAGTCAGCCTCTTGTACCCAACAATCCAGGTCCTCATTTTACCCACCTCAGAAGAATGGAAGGCTGAGTCAACCTTGAGCCAGTTAGGATCGAATTGCTGGCAATGGGCAGAATTAGCCTGCAATACTGCATTCTAACTACGAAGGAAGGAAGGAAGGAAGGAAGGAAGGAAGGAAGGAAGGAAGGAAGGAAGGAAGGAAGGAAGGAAGGAGGGAGGGAGGAAGGGAGGGGAGGGAGGGAGGGAGGGAGGGAGGAAGGAAGGAAGGAAGGAAGGAAGGAAGGAAGGAAGGAAGGAAGGAAGGAAAATAGCAATAGCACTTAGATTTGTATACCGCTTCACCATACTTTTTAAACTTAAACAGCCTAAATTATTTAATTCATTTTAATTTTTGTACAGTGTATTGGGGTCTGATTGGCTGTGCACCGCCCTGAGTCCTTCGGGAGAAGGGCGGTATATAAGTATTTAAATAAATAAATAAATAATACTTTCCAGCCCTCTCTAAGCGGTTTAGAGAGTCAGTATATTGCTCCCAACAATCTGGGTCTTCATTTTACCAACCTCAAAAGGATGGAAGGCTGAGTCTACCTTGAGCTTGAGCCTGTTTGGAAGTTCTAGCAGGGGAGTGCAGCTATCGTATACCCTTGATCGAAGATCGGTACCTTTAGCCTGGTGAGATTCGAACTGCCAAATTGCAGGCAGCCGACAGAAGTAGCCTGCAGTACTGCATCCTAACCACTGCGCCACCATGGCTCAGTATGAATAATTGTCCAATTACGGTAAGTGAAGAAACTTCCAGATGTATATTTCCTTTCATACTAATCCAGGCCTCTCTTCCACATCCCAGAAAGGCCTGAGGATGGAAAGGATGGAGGGCTATAGCCTGGCCCTTCTTTCCTTCCTTTCACAAAATCTTCTTTCTTTCCTTCCTTATTCTCACAAATTCCTTCCTTTTATTCTTTTCTTTCCTTCTTTAATCCTTTCTTCCTTCTCTTCTTTCTTTCCCTTCCTCTCTTCCTAATTTCCTTTTTTCTTTCTTTCTTCCTTTTCTTCCCTTCTTTCTTTTTCTTCTCTTTTCCTTCCTTTCTTTTCCTCTCTTTTCCTTCCTTCCCCGTTCCTTCCTCTTTTCTTACTTTCCTTCTTTTTTTCTTCCTTTCCTTTTCCTTCCTTCCTTTTCTTCTTCCTTTCCCTCCCCCTCCTTGCTTGCTTTTCTTTTTCTTATTTTTCTTTTTCCTTTCCTTCACATGTTTCCCATCCCTTCACCCGGAAAGAGAAAATTCGCAGGAGATACAGCTTGAAGTTTCTACTTTTCCCACGTTATGATCCCTCATATTCTTTTCTGTTAGATTCTCGACAGTGACCCGTTCACAGGATGATTAGCTAGCACTCCTTAATTAATTAATTAATTAATTAATTTGGTTAATTCTAGCCCTCGGGTCCTAGAATTTAAAAAAAGTCATTTTGCACTTTCATCCTCCTGCAAGGAAGATGCGAGGGAGCGCCAGTACGCATGCGCATGACAGCACCCTCCCCAAAAAACAGCATCGGCCTTGGAATCCTCACTACGCATGCGCACCAGAAACCCGGCGATAAGTACAAGGAAGCGCCTGCGCGGACCAAAGCAGAGGGGCGAAATCGGAGACTATCAACTGCGCCTGCGCCGGCTGTCCAGGTGGGTTTCGCGCCTGGTTACCTGGAACGCGGAGGCTACAGGTGAGGCGGAAGCGCGCTCCGGGGGGAGGGAAAGAAAAGGGCGGGCAAGGCGCGTGCACGTGGGCTTCTTGCGGACAGGGGAGGCGAGGCGAAGGTAAGGAGCTGCCTTTTCACGCAGGAAAGGCAGCGGGGAAGGGGCTTGCTGAAAGAAGTGGGGCTTGGCTTGAAGATGGAGGGGGCAAGGTGCTGCTGGAGGGGACTTGGGCTTCTTTTTCAGGCCCCCTCCTCATTATTCTCCCTCCTCGTCCCATGGTTCCCTGCAAGACAAGAGCGCCCCTGAGCATAATCAGAGTGCCTACCTGCCTACCCAATTACCTGCCCGTGTTTGGGATTCCACGTTGATTATCTGCCAGTTTGCACAATAGCTGCTCGAATGGTTATGTCCTATCAGTACAGTGTCAACTTTAAACCAGTGCAGAAATAGATTTTTTTCTGCATGATCACTAATTAATATCGTCTTTGGGAGGTCTTTCCGACAGTACACCCATCGCTGTTGCCCATCCAGCAAATTTATTAGAATTACTATAGTCTGGGGAAAAATGGTATATCTGGTTAGACAACAAAAAGAAAAGATAACGTAAAATTAACATGTAAATTATAAATAGTGTATATATGTACAGGAGAATGGAATAACTGGTGTCATAAAAAACTGCAAAAAATGTATATAGAATTTGTTTTAAAGGTGAAAATTCAATAATTTTTTTTTTAAAAAAAACTACAGAATGAATGTGTAAGAATGCATTGCTCACAAAGGGTTGCCTTTTGGGGGTTTTCCTGCCTTGCACCCTGATTAGTTTTGCATTCACCATAGTAGAGCATTATAATCCCTTTCCGTCATATAAATCTGATAATAAATAGAATGGTCATATGAGTTGTGAGTACCGATAGTAAAGATAAGATGTATCTCAAAACATGAACAATCTAAAATGATTGTTGCTACCTCTAGTCATGTAGAGTGGTTGTTGATACTTCAAACAAACTAAACTATCATAGTTACAGAGCTGTTGTTGCATAAACACTGAAGATTAGATGTTAAATGCCTATTTATATAGATTTTTTTTTCCTCATCATGCAATGCTAAGTTCAAATGCACCAAATTGGTAAACTTGAAATTGCCAATCTCCTACAGGTTAAATAAACAAAAATAAAACTGCTCTTGTTTATCATTTTTATAGTGTTTTAATTGGTGCTTCCTAAAAGTAATTACGCCTTCGGGCAGTAAACATTACTACCTATGTGCTGCAAAGCGTCAGCATAGATATTTTCTTCCAGATTTTTTTTCAAGAAATTAAGGAGATTATAATTGAACATTTTAACCACCAGTAACCAATTAAGCTATCATTTTTCTCATGACTTTGGGTTGAAAAGCCATTGAGAGAGAGGAAAGGGCTACATTGATATAAAAAGCATTTAAAATAAACTCATATGCAGCAATTTCAACTACAGCTAAAAGTTTCACATTCATAGTTTTTAAATTTCCAGAAACCCCCAAATTTGTTTTCTTAGATTTTTAATCTGATAATTAGATATTCAGTTCTACATTTCCTTTTTCTGAGGAAACACCTTGGTTAGTTGCAAGTTCTTTAATTTTTTTATAACCATTCAGCAAGCAAGATGCTTAAAAGCATCTTTTTTTTTTTCTTCTCTAGAAAGAAAGAAAAAATAAACATCGGTACAACTGATTTTTTAACCAAGTCTGGTTAGTTCGGATCTATCAGTCTTTTTCAGTTGAATTCTATAGATTCAACTTAATAGCTGAGAAAAGTATAATTTCAAGGGTATTATAAGGATTCAAGCTTATAAGTTCATTTGATCATTTTTAGTGTGGGTAAGAAAGAAATTAATGTTTGGGTTTCATAATTATATGATTTAAAAAAAGCTTTGTTAGACTGCCGTTGTTTCCATTTTCAAGTTATAGATTATTATAACCTAGTTATAGGTTATTATTTCTAGTTTTCAACTTAGGACCATAACCGGCATCTGAATTTCTAGTTGTTAAATGAGTCAGGCCTGATTTTACGACCTCCATGGTCATTAAGGGAATCACTACAGTTATTAAATGAATTACATAATCATTAAGCAAATCTGGCTTCCTAGTTGACTTTGTTGGAAGCTGACTAGGAAAGTTGCAAATGGCAATCTCCTCATCTCTGAAAAATGCAACTCTCATAAATGCATGCCAGTTGCTAAGGGCTTGAATTTTGATAACATTGCTGTGGGAATGTTGCAATGGTCATAAGTGTGAGGACCAGTTGCAATGGTAGAATTGGTCTCAAGCATGTACCAGTTCCATAAGCCTTGTTCTCCTATCCCTCACCTGTCAAATATATAAAAATGGGCTGAAAATAAATAACATGGATAAATAACAGATAATTTACTAATATCCCAGCTTCATGTCAGCCTCTTTCCGGCAAAGTTGTTTTAATAATTGTATCTTTAAGCATGGTAAACTCTTTCTCTATGGAAGAAATACTTTTTTCTGATGTCTTCACAATTTCTCTTTTTGTTCAAGTACTGAAACAGTATTGCTGTGGAGAGCTATAAAATTCAATTAACACAGTGAACAAAAAACTAATTTAGCTGGAGTATTTGTATAATAGACTATATTTGTATAGCTCCCATTTAGACTGTGGTTAGAAAACACGGTGGGAACACAAACATGTCAGTTTTAAGTGGGCCATAGTGACCTTGTATTCCTAGACAAGAACTGCTATTCAATTATGGGGTAGGAGATACAGCATTGTATTTGCAGGCTTCTTACCCCTTTATCTGTAATTGTCATCTACCAGGCTTCTCCAAATTGCTAAGAGATCTTCCAGCATTGTAGTTAATAGTAGTAATACATCCTTCATTTTGTTAATGAATCTGTGCAGTTAAAAACTTTCTCGTAGCAGCTCATATTAACAGCCGTGATACAAAACTGTGACAAATAATCCATTTTCTTGGTCTACCAATGATATCTTTAAGGTGATGGGTTAATCAGGTAATTAATAGAAACTATGTAAAGCTTATTGCCGGTGTTGTTATGGCTAATAACGCCATGCTTACTGGGATAGGAAATGAAAGTTTAAACGCACAAAGCTTAAATGCACAAATAAATTGGCACTAGACAAGGATCAATGGAATTCACCAGGGGGGAGGGGCTGGACTTGGGTCTCTTGTAGCAACTCAATGACTCCAAACTAACAACACGTTTAACTCAGCCTGCTCTTCTAGAATATCATCAGTTGCCTGTATTAGTCATATGTTGCATAACATGAAATTAGTATCCAGCTTTCTGTAAACGCTTGTTTGGCATTTCTTCTTGATTGTTGCTGAACTGAAATGCAACCCTTGAACCCAATGGCTTTGTCATGAACCATGGGTCACGTGTTTGAGTTGCAAAGTCAGACGTTTGAGTAGCAACAGCTTTATCTCTTCCCTTCAGCCCACTTCCACTTCTCTCCCGAGCACAAAGCACAATTCCAAGAACTGAGTTCAGATTAAGAGACTAAGGAACTCCGTTGCAGAAGCCTGTACATTGTATAAATCTGCTGTTTGGGTAGGGGCTCAAACCCTCTTCTAGTCACATATTGTATTGATCATTGTTTTTTTCAGAATGTTTGAGACTATATTTTTTTAAAAAAAATATTTGGCTCATAGATAAAAGAGCAAAAGGTGACTTAAAGTAAGAAATACAGAGAAAGTATTAGTGGAATTGTAACCTTTTGTACTAATTAGTGTAAAAGAAAAAAATGTTATTCATTCTCTAAACCAACAAGAATTTATCATGGTTGAAGATTTTGGGGGTATTGTTTTTCAATTAAGGAATATAAGATGGTTAGGCTGGCCAGTTTAATCAAACCAATGTTAAAAGTGAGTTTCTAAACCAATGTTTCTCAGCTGCAAAATAAGGGGACTTCAACTACCCTGAGAATTCCCCAACCAGCATAGTTATCAGATAAATTTTGGGAACTCAGAGCTGCATATCTAGAAGTTGCTCAGGATGAGAAATACCGTGGGAGACTTTAAAATGGTATATTGAGTGGTCTTTTATGTATGCTTTTGGAAAAAAGAGAGTCCTATAGCATTTGGTGGATTAATTTAAAGTGCTACAAATTACTGTTTGTTATTATTAATTATAATGGGTGAGATCCTTTATTAGGTGTGAGTTTGCAATTACCAAGCCATATAGAAGACCCAGGAGTGTATGGTCTTCTAGAAAATTCTATTTCTCTTATCTAAAAACAATATCTTAAACTTTTGTTAAGTAATAAGAGCCTCGGTGACGAAATGGTTAGAGTGCAGTACTGCAGGCTACTTCTGCTGACTGCCGGCTGACTGCAGTTTGGCAGCTCAAATCCCACCTGGCTCAAGATTGACTCAGCCGTCCATCCTTCCAAGATTGATAAAATGAGGACCCAGATGGTTGGGGGCAAGAGGCTGACTCTAAACTGCTTAGAGAGGGCTGCAAAGCACTGTGAAGCGGTATATACATCTAAGTGCTATTGCTGATTAGCGGTGATGGGACAGTGATTAGAATACAGTACTGCAGGCTACTTCTGCTGACTGACTGCAATTTGGCAGTTCGAATCTCACCAGGCTCAAGGTTGACTCAGCCTTCCATCCTTCTGAGGTGGGTAAAATGAGGACCCAAAATGTTGGGGGAAATAGAGGCTGACTCTGTAAAACCGCTTAGAGAGGGTTGCAAAGCACTGTAAAGCGGTATACAAGTCCCAAGTGCTATTGCTATTATGTGTGAGATGACAATTGACTGCCATTTATAATCTTCCATATTTATTCTGTAGCTACTTAATGCATTCAGAGATTGTCTCTTAGCTTCTCAAGTCATCCTTGAGACAAAGTATTGGGTTATGCGCTAATTAGTTGTGCACATTAAATATAAGCCATTGCCTACATAATTCCATTTTTTTAAAAAAAGGACCATCTCCATCCAGTAATATGCCCTCACTCCTATACAATTAGCCACAAAAGGGCAACCTGACACTTCCCAATTTAAATAACCTTTTGTTCTCTTGCAGGAGGCAGGGTAAACTTTCCAAGGGACTACTTAAAAAGAAATCGCTGATGTCGTGTCTTTAAGACTGCCTTGGCAACCATGGGTGAATACAGTAGGTTTATAGATTGGGACAAGATGGATGCTACCATCCAGGCCGAAGATGAGAAGGAACTGACCAGCACCGAATTTCACACTGAAATGCTGAAACAACTGGCTCGCCAAGGTTACTGGGCCAAGAGCCACTCTTTAAGAGCCAAAGTATATGACAAATTGATCAGCTCTATTCCTTGCCGCACGGTGACCCCTGATGCCCACGTCTACCGAGACATTGTGGTGAAAATCGTTGGCAAGAGAAACAGCAACGCGCTTCCCCTTCCAGAATTCGTAGATAATAGCTTGGTCCCCACGTACTGCCTGAACGCGGAGGGCATCGGCGCCATCAGGAAGATTATCTCTTGCATTGGGAGCCAGTTCCCAGACATCTCATTCTGCCCGGCTCTGCCTTCCGTGGTGGCCCTCCTTCTTCACTACAGCAGGGACGAGGCCGAGTGCTTTGAGAAAGTTTGCCGCATCCTAGCCTGCAACGACCCATCCAAGCACTTCATCGATCAGACCTTCTTGGCTTTTGAGTCGTCTTGCATGACATTCGGGGACCTGGTTAATAAGTACTGCCAGGCAGCTCATAAACTTATGGTGGCCATCTCCGAAGACGTGCTGGAAGTCTACTCGGATTGGCACCGGTGGCTCTTCGGGGAGCTGCCACTCATTTACCTCGCCCGCGTCTTCGATGTGTTCCTGGTAGAAGGTTACAAGGTGCTTTACCGGGTTGCGTTGGCTCTCCTGAAATTCTTCCACAAGTTCAGAGTTGGGCAGACCCAGGAGTCGGAAAACGTACAGCAGGACATCCGAGCGTTCGTGAGGGACATCGCGAAGTGGGTCTCTCCCGAGAGACTGCTGGAGAAAGCTTTCGCCATCCGTCTCTTCTCGCGGAAAGAGATTCAGCTTCTGCAAATGGCCAACGAGAAGGCCCTGCAGCAGAAAGGCATAACGGTGAAGCAGAAAAGGTAGTGGCCCTTCAGCGTCTTCCCTAAAAGCTTTTTTTAAATCTAGGAACTACATTCTTGCATTGTGGGGAATAAATGATATTGTAAAATCAAGTATATCTGTGCGTCTGTCCACAGTTTCAACCATTGTGAAAATATAGATAATCTATATGTTATATGTGTGTATGTTGAAGGAGTCAGTTTTTAGAAGCTGACAAAGCATAGTTTTAGGAGTATAGTATAGTAGACTGTAGAGAGTAGAGTAGAGTAGGAATAATAGGAATTAGAATAGAATAGAATATTGGCCAAGTGTGACTGGACACACAAGGAATTTGTCTCCGATGCAAAAGCTCACAGTATATTTATCATACCTCTAAGTTTAATTGAATCAAAGAGAACAACCTCAGCAGATTGTTTTTTTCTGTAATTTGTCATGTTATCCAGGAAATATTAGGTTATTTTTCCAGAATATTTCTTCAGGGGGCAAAATGGTGACCTCTGAATCAACCGGACAGCATTTTCAAATCATGATAACAAGAGTGTAAGGCGTTAAAGCCCACATATATGTTTGAGATTAAAAAAAATTCCTCAAATTAAGTATGGGCCAGTATTAATGCCTTAATCCTTATATTTTGGGGGGACCGGATCAATATTCCGTACATTGCTAAAATTGTGGCCAAAACCAGTAGTTGAAGAGATATGGCAATTTTTTGTATAATCTTGAAAAAAAGTTAATGTTCCATCCCATTTAGTTTGAAGGAGCTCTTGCACCTAAATTTTTCTTCAGCATTGGAATCCAGATTTAAACCATTCCTGACAGGTGGTTATCTAGTGAAGGAGATCCCAGTGGAAATTCCTCTTAAAACATTTCCTCAGTGCTGCAAGATCTTTCCTAGTAAAATCTGCTTTCTGATAACTTAAATCATGATTTTGGGGTCTGTTGCATTCTAGAACTTGAAAGAATAGTTTTGCCCTTTCATGTGATCATTTTTTAGGGATTTGAAACAGAAACTTCAGTGAAAAAATGGTTTCCCAGCTGCTGCCTGACCCCAAAATAGAAAGCTTCAAATAATTTAGGAGCAAAATCAGTAATTGATATTTCATGGGCATAAAGGGGCATCATTTCTATAGCTATATAACTCTATTCCTGTAGCTTTTGCATTCAGTTTCCCGCAAACCTTATCGTTCAGCAACCTCCAGTTAATATATTCCCTGCTTCTGGTTTAAAAAAAAAAAAGAGCTTGTGAAAATTAATGCTAGAATGAACTTTTAACAGAGTCTTTGGTTTAATAACACCTTCACTGTATTCACACATTCAGATTAGCTTAGCAGTGATAAGAATCTAAACATGACTTTTAAGACTCCTTTCTAATGGATCCTGCAGTATCTTGCTCCTGAAATCATAAGGCATAATCTGCTGTATGTATTGCTGATGCCTTTTAAAATCCCTGTGTTTGGGGAAAACAAAGATAAAAGGGATTTGTTGAATGCACGAATGAACTTGAGGTCAGGAAAAAGTAAATTAAAAATAAATGAATTAAACCCAAAGATCCTTTCTTCAAAAAAAGAACTGGGCTTTCTTTGTTTTTCTTCAGTTCTGAAGAAGCAGCTTCTTAGATGAGAAGTGAAACGTCTTCAAGGAAAAACAAAGTCCAGTTGCCTTTTGAAAAAGCACCTTTGGAACAACCGTGACCTGAAGGGCTGAGAATCTCCATAGATAAATGAACTACAAGTCGAAGTGAGGGAAATTCCTAGAAAAGAAATGTGGCCTAGAAAATTTAAAGACCATTGAAGGAATTGAGAACTGTCTTAAGAAAGGAAAGAAAGAGAGAGAGGAAGGAAGGAAGGAAGGAAGGAAGGAAGGAAGGAAGGAAGGAAGGAAGGAAGGAAGGAGAAAGAGAAAGAAAGAAAGAAAGAAAGAAAGAAAGAAAGAAAGAAAGAAAGAAAGAAAGAAAGAAAGAAAGAAAGAAAGAAAGAAAGAAAGAAAGAAAGAAAGAAAGAAAAATATTTAACCGTTTGTCTGCTCAAATCTTATTCTGTATTTCTCTGTAGGCTTTTTCCATGCACTTGGTGGGGATATACGAAACTGCTGATCTTTTCTTGATTTCTCCTTTTTTTGTTTCCCTTCTCATGCCTTCTTTTCTGTCAATTCCGTATCTGCTGCGTTGCTTTGCAGCAGTGTATCTCCCAAAAGGTAGGTTTGAACGTTTGAATCTTCATGTTCTGCTACTCTAATTTGATTCGGCTTCCAAATGGCTGCAGCTACACTAAGACAATGGTAGTAATAAGCTTATGTGCGTTGGTGGCAGTGCGGTAAAATGTAAGGCTGTCTTTACTTGCTTCTGTCAAATTAATAACAGAATAACAGAGTTGGAAGGGACCTTATAGGTCATCTAGTCTAAGCAGGAGACCCTACATCATTTCTGATAATCGCAGTCCAGTCTCTTCTTGAAAGCTTCCAGGGATGAAGCTCCCACAACATCTGAAGGCAACTTCTATTCCATGGGTTGATTCTTCTCACTGTCAGAAAGTTTCTCCTTATTTCCGGGTTGAATCTCTCCTTGTTCAGTTTTCATCCATTATTCCTTGTCTGGCCTTTGGGTGCTTTAGAAAATAGCTTGACCCTCTCCTCTCTGTGGCAGCCCCTCAAATATTGAGCAAGTCATGTTTGTATTCTAGGCAAGCTTTGCTTCCCTTCATTATTATAGAACTCATGGATTTCACTGATACAGTCACAAGTCCACAGGAATGGAGTTCCATTGACCATCACTTCCGTATTCTTTGAACTAATCAGACATAGGTAGCAACAGCAATAGCACTTAGGCTTATATACTGCTTCATCGTGCTTTGCAGCCCTCTCTAAGCAGTTTGTAAAAATGTTAGCCTATTGTCCCCAACAATCTGGATCCTCATTTTACCAACCTCAGAAAAATGGAAGTCTGAATCAACCTTGAGCTGGTCAGGATCGAACTCCTGGCAACGGACAGAGTCAGCCTGCAATACTGCCTTTAATCACTGTGCCACCACAGTTAGACAGATGTTAATCTGTGGTGTTTAGGCCCTCTATCAGGAATTGAACTTTGCACTTTAGATAAGTATATTTGTTTTAGAACCTATCCAGTTTTTGGTGCTCAGCAGTTGCAGGAAGCTACCAGAATGGTATATACAAAACTAACTTTTAAGAACCACATACTGTAGGGAGAATGTGATGTTAAACATGAAACTCCTCTTAGGCACACAAAAATTGCTTTGAAAACAGTAGCTAACTGTGGTTTGCTACTCTTTGGACTTGGTATCTTCTGACTTATAAGGGAGATGTGTTGACTATGTTCTTCAAGCTGTTCCAAAAATAGCCCTTAATCCAATTTAAGGTTTTTAGTAGTGCCACCTACCTATCTACAGAGGCATTGTGGACACTAAATCTGGGCCACGTTATTGCCTGTTTGCAATAGTCTAGCTGACTATTGAACTAAAATATTGTATTGGAAGACCTAGGTCAGTCTGTGATGAAGGAAGCAGTCTGGAAGCATCATTTTTTGACTAATGCGTTTTTATTAAAAGGCAGAAGCTTTCATGAGCTGCAACTCACTTGAGCTGACTTGTCATTTGATGAAATAAGCTGGCTTCCAAAACCATATGCCTTTTTAGAAGGGAGGGGAGGGGAGGATATTCTTGAATTGGACAACTGTGATTGGACACACAAGGAATTTGGCTCTGGTGCGTAAGCTCACAGTGTACATATAAACAGCAAATAATAGGTCATAGCTCACATAAATCAATAAATGATGATGATTATTACCAAGTTGGGTAATGAAACATCTGCAAGAATCAGAGAGAGCACGAAGGACCCTGCATTTCAACCCTGAGCTATAAATATTCTCCTTCATAAGTTCCATGAGTTGTATTAATATAATTATGAACGTTTTCCCAAGGGCTGTACTACATAGGTATACCCGTGTTAAAGTGGAGGCAAAAGTAAGTTGTATTTAACAGTTTTCTTGCATTTCAAATCATCTTGGCATGTAGAATAACATATTCAAAACTTACTCGACATAAAATTTCATTGCGTAATTCCTGCATTTTGCCTGGCCTAAACTGCATTTAATCTAACTTGGCTGCAAGAAAGAAATGGCTATGTGGACTTGTTCCTGGCTTACATATGTTTCTGTGCCCTGGGCGTCTTCTTTATGTGTTGGTCTCGCATTTCTCATTGTCACCAAGACATTTGTGATTTCTTTTAACCCTTTCTTCCCCACAATATTAGAGCCTCCTGTGGCACATCTGCCAAAGATACTGTTGGTTGCCAGTTGACGTATTTAATTTATATATGTCACCCATCTCACAGTTAAAGCGACTTTGAGTGGCTTCCAATGTCATAAAAGCAATGCTTTTTAGGTAAGAGCCATGGTGGTGCAGTGGTTAGAATGCAGTATTGCAGGCTCACTGCAAGGAGATCGATCCTGACTGGCTCAAAGTTGACTTAGCCTTGGTGAGCCACGGTGGCACAGTGGTTAGATTGCAGTATTGCAGGCTACTTCTGCTGACTGCTGGCTGCTTGCAATTTGGCAGTTCAAATCTCACCAGGCTCAAGGTTGACTCAGCCTTCCATCCTTCCGACGTGGGTAAAATGAGGACCCAGATTGTTGGGGGGCAAGAGGCTGACTCTGTAAACCGCTTAGAGAGGGCTGTGAAGTACTGTGAAATGATATATAACCCGGGGTGCTCTTGCTATATACATCTACAGTAAGTGCTAGTGCTACTGCTATTATCTTTTAGTAATAATTCTCTTCCCGTTTAAGACTCGAAAGAGGTAGAATTGATTTAAGCCAGTTGCCTTTTCTTAACTTGTTTTGTTCGTTGTTCCCCAGGCAGAATGTCCACCTGGCTGTTCATGCCGAGAACTTCAAGTCTGAAATTGTCGATGTGAAGAAGATGAGAGACATCTGGTCCTGGATTCCCGAGCGCTTTGCCCTTTGCCAACCTCTACTGCTGTTTACCACCTCAGAGCACGGCTGCAGCCTAAACAGGTAGGAATTAACTCCGTCGTTGTTTTTTAAAGGATTTGTAGTAGGAAAAAGTTAATTGATGTCATCCCTGCATTGATGGTGCGCCATCAAGTCAGCGTAGACCAGAGGCCTCCAAACTTGGCAACTTTAAGACTTGTGGACTTCAATTCCTAGAGTTCTAGGAGTTGAAGTCCACAAGTCTTAAAGTTGCCATGTTTGACGGCCCCTGGTGTAGATCTTTAGCAATCATACAGGTGTATTTTCTCCTGGACAATCAGTCCCCAGCTTGGTCCTACCAACCTGCCAACAGGATGCTTTCAAAAAGCTGGGTTAGGACTGTGGACAGCCTGATTCATATCTCTTCTCAACTCTGAAGCTCACCAAGTGTCTTCGGACGGTTTCTGTCTCTCTTTGAATCTATTAGCTTGTGAAGTTTGATTAAGAATAAGATGAGGGTTGTCAAAACTATTATCACTTCTTTCATGCTTTTAAAAGCTATAAAGTTAAGCAATGAATGACTTTTCATTCTATTTATGATACCTATATAAATAGGTGTAAAATTACTGCAACTTGATTAATTGTTTATGTGCCCTCACGTCAAGTACAACTGCTCGTTTTGATGGATGGAGCTTTTTAGTTCCTATTGGATTAAACTTACCTGAAGGTTCAAACAATGTTGCACTGTATTAATATTTTTATCCCATGTAGATAGATAGATAAATAGAGAGAGAGAGACAGAGATATAGTTAAAGCTATATATAACTCCCTTTTACGACCCTGAAATCCCTTAATTTGGGGTAAAATCAGGGTGACTGGATGGAGCTGAGCATTTACTGGCCGGATGCCCTTCCTGACGCCTATGTGGAGTTCACAGCAGATTTTTTTTCTTTGCATCCTAGGAGAGAAACATCTGCCGCTACCTAGGATTGAACTCTCAACCTTCTGAGTGGAAGGCTAGCGTCTTCACCATATATAATATCCCTCCTTCATAAATATGCTATATGTCAGTTTTTGTGACTCTGCCAGATCCTAGGGGAATGTATTCAATTAGTAGAAGGTAAATTAATGTTTCAGTAGAAGTTGGATTAATGTTTCATAAAGACATCTTTTTATATCTATTGTACATTAGGTTTTACTCACATTGTGAGGGGCATGAACCAACTCTCCTTTTGATTAAAACAACTATGCAAGAGGTAAGTAAGAGGATAAAGAACAGTCTGGTTAGAGGCTCCCTTGATGAATTTCATAAGCTTGAACAAAGCAGTAGTCTTAAAGTCAAAAGTCTTCAAACTTGGCAAGTTTAAGACTTGTGGACTTCAACTCCCAGAATTCCTGAGCTAACATGATTGGAGGAGGAATTCTGGGAGTTGAAGTCCACAAGTCTTAACATTGTCAAGTTTGAAGACCCCTGTCTTAAGATTTTCTTCCCCTAAATAAAAGCAGAAATTTCTATTGTCTCTTTCTTTTCAACAAAAGTCCCCTTGACTTGTTTGATGCTCCTATTTGTTGCATTTACCACCCAAGATTCATTGGAGGCACACTCAGATATTTAACACACTTGGCTTTTAATCCGCCAGAGTTGAGATGACAACTGAAACAGCAGCTATTGTCAAGCCCAAGAACGACACGCGGCATTATTTAAAAATAGGTTCCTGTATTGTTCTTCACCTCCAGACAGAATCTTGCCAGACTAAAGCAATTATCTGTATCACTGTAGCTCTACTTTGTGAGCTGCTAGGGAGTGTCTGTCCTTGTTCTCTTCCTGCCTACCAGACATTCCAAGCTCCGCTGATTCTTTGCCCCTCCCTGCTGGGAATCCAGACTACATTCCACCACAGTTATATTGACTTTGTGAAGAGATCCGCTTCCTAAGGCAGTGTCTGTTTTCTGTGCTCCCCCTCCTAGGTCTGTGGGGCTTATTTGTCAACCGATTGGCATGATCGCAAACGAGGAGGAGGCAAGCTAAGTTTCTTTGGGACAGGAGAATGTTTTGTATTCAGGGTAAGAAACCATTCCGACTTTCTTCCAGAGGACTTCAATCTTCAGTACTGGCTTAAGCACACTTGCTTTTCAATTTAATCTCCTGCCTTCTTCCAGCTGGTGCCCGAAGTGGAACGATACGAGTGGGTTATAATCAAACACCCAGAACTCGCCATGACTGGCTCTGAACAAGAAAACAATTCTTCGGCTGTTTCTGACTCACCCTCCTCAACCAATCTCCCCCTGGATCCTTCAAGTCGCCTTTCCCCTTTCCTTTCAGGCCCGGCACTTCAATCTGCCTTCCAAAGCAGCGTCCATGTTTATGGCCGGTAGCACTGATTGCATCATCATAGGTAGGTCTCCAGTTTTCTGCTTCCTCTCGAAAACGGCCTTTTGTATTTATAGAGAGAAATGAGTCTTCTGTGCTCTCCGTTAGCACTTGCTGAGCCTGCTTTAACACTTATTATCTGTGAACAGCCAAAATTGTCTGGAAATGTGGGTCAGAGTGGTAATGAATACGCAAAATGCTGCAGTTACCGTATTCTAAAAATATTATACCTGCTGGGCTAATTGTTTTGAAAGGCAGCTAGCTAACGTTGAAGGTCTAGCAAGCAACACTAAATTTTACATCTTTGGCATGGAGTGATTCATGTGTAAAATAGCAATAGCACTTAGACTTATGTATCGCTTCACAGTACTTTATAGCCCTCTCTAAGTGGTTTAGAGAGTAAGCTTATTGCCCCTAACAATTTTGGGTCCTCGTTTTACCCACCTTTGGAAGGATGGAAGGCTGAGTCAACCTCGAGCCAGTGAGAATCGAACTGCTGGCAGAGTTAGCCTGCAATACTGCATTCTTACCACTACGCCACCATGGCTCTTAGATAGAGATAGATAGCGATAGATAGATAGATAGATAGATAGATAGATAGATAGATAGATAGATAGATAGATAGATAGATAGATAGATAGATAGATAGCAATAGACTTATATACCACTTCACAGTGCTTCACAGCCCTCTCTGAGCGGTTTACAGAGTCAGCCTCTTGCCCCCAACAATCTGGGTCCTCATTTTACCGACCTCGGAAAGATGGAAGGCTGAGTCAACCTTGAGCCTGGTGAGATTTGAATTGCCAAATTTCAGGCAGCTGGCAGGCAGTAGAAGTAGCCTGCAGTAATGCACTCTAATCACTGCATAGTTACAATGATGTAACTAACTGTGCAAAGGATGCCAATTAGATGAAATATGTAAATTGAGATTTAATAGACACTTTATTCCTTGAGTATTATTATGCTCATGTTGGATTTTGACAGTCATGAGGAGTCCTTGGTGCTCTCTGAGCTTGGTTGTTTTCTTGCAGACCTTTCATTACCAAACTAGGTAACATCATCAGGGTCAGTGGTGCTCAGAAAGCATCAAGGACCCTTCATTTCAACCCCGAGCTACAAATAGTCTCATTTATAGATCGAGACAGTCATAGTCTTTTAATTCCAAAGCAGCCTGGTTAAAAGAACTAGAGGCAGGTATTTGAAATATATGAAGACATGAGTAGTTCTGTCTACAAAAATACAGGTAGTCCTTGCTTAATGATCAGTCAATTTAGCAACTGTTCAAAATTACAATGGAACAATCCCTCCCCAAAAAAGCTACTTAACAACTGATTCCAGAGTTCCAACAACTTTACATGCACATACACACCATGATCATATGACTGCATTTAGTGTGTTTAACAACCAGCATTACCTTTACAGCTGATTGCAACCTTCTGCAGTCATGTGACTGTAATGTACAACATTTTGCAGGTTTCTAGCTCTTCAGACAGTTTCTAGCAAAAAAAAAATCCAACTGGAATACAGGAATTGATTTAATAACTACACAGTTTACTTAACGACCGCTGTGTTTGCTTAATGGCCATGGCATTTGCTTAATGATTGGCGCAAAAATGTTATAAAATTGGGGCCAATCACGTGGGTGCCTCAACTTGTGTCTGTCGTGACTTACGACTGAAGTTCTGGTTCTGTAACATATACTGCAGTGGCCCAGTTGTTAGAGTGCAGTACTGCAGGCTACTTCTGCTGCCTGCCTGCAATTTGGCAGTTCAAATCCCACCAGGCTCAAGGTTGACTCAGCCTTCCATCTTTCCAAGGTCGGTAAATTGAGGACCCAGATTGTTGGGGACAAGAGGCTGTAAACCACATAGAGACGGCTGTGAAGCACTGTGAAGCGGTATATATGTCAAAGTGCTATTGCTACTGCTAAACTGTAAGTCAAGGATTACCTGTGATACAACAACTGTATTGTGAGATAGCACCAAGATGTAGACACATTCCACAATTCTCTTCTTTGCAGGTGGTGGCGATGGCCAAGCCCTCTATCTTGATGCAGACTTGAATCACGGAAGGACGGCTCATTGCAATACTTTCAACAATCAACCGTTGTGCTCCGAAAATTTCCAGATAGCTATCATGGAAGTTTGGGGGTTCAAGGACACTATGAACAGCTGAGAAGGTTGCCTTCTTCAACAATGACTAGCCCATGAAGTATTTCTCAAGTTTCCGTGCCCATTTCCAGTTGCAGGAACCAAGCTATCCTTGGAAGCCTTCAGTCTCAAGAGACTGTGGTATCGTGTTATGAAACTGGTAACTGCCTCTTCCCATGTTGTTTCAATGCTGTATGCAAAGCTGCAGTGTCCTCTCCAGAGCATGAGGCCTGAATAATTTAACATGGAGGATAAACTGTTACCCAAGCAGCAGATCCCCCATCTCCACATCACTGGGATGGAACGGCAGAGCCGATACGATTAGTTCCACGTGCGTTGCAGGAGTTAACCAGAACATGATTGTACACAGTCACGAACTGCTTCCGGGACTCCGGCTGCAGATTCTGCTTCAAGATTGATTCCAGAAGCCTTTTCCAATAATAGATATAGCCACAAGGCAGTGGAGGTTTGAAATCAGAGTTTCCCTTCTCCTAGAAGATGGTTCTACCGTTTTATCTGCTGTTGGGGCATAAAGCCCTCTTCCGCCTTCAAAACTTGACCATCTTCTCCTGTAACCCTGGAAAGAGGCCCTTACGAGGTGCATTGGCTGCTTTTCAGATAAACTAAGGGTCTTCAAACTTGGCAAGTTTAAGACTTGTGGACTTCAACTCCCAGAATTCCCGAGCTAACATTACTGGAGGAGGAATTCTGGGAATTGAAGTGTACAAGTCTTAAAGCTGTCAAGGTTGAAGACCCCTGAGATAAACCTTAAGAGAAAAGTTATTGTAAATTCTTTCAAATCGCATTTGATCACAGGTAGCCCTTGACTAACTTCCACAATTGAGACCAGATTTTCCGTGACAAAGCAAGATGATTATTTAGGGAGTTGTACCCAACTGACGACATTTTATTTTTTGCTATGGCTGTTAAACAAATCATTGCCATTAAGTGAATCATGTGTTAAGGAAATCCAGATTCTTCCATGGACTTCGTTTGTCAAAAGCCAGCTGGGAAGGTTTGCAAACGCCAGTGAGATGACCTCGGAATTCTGCAACCTTTGCAAAGGCAGGACGGTTGCCAAGCTCCCAAATTTTGAACACGTGACTGTGTAGACGCCACAGAAGTTGTAAGTGCGAGGACTAGTCGTATGTCCCTTCTTTCAGCGCCATTGTAACTTTGAATGTTTACTAAATAAAAGATTGTAAGTCGAGGACCACCTGTAGACAAAAAGGCTAAACTCTTTTCTTGGAAATATAGTTGGGGTGTTTTTTCTGCTTTGGTAAAATATTATTGCATAGTCAACATTTTCCCAAACTGATACTCTTCACATATTAGGGTGCATGCTGGAGTGCTGGAAACCAGAAGACCAGCTGGCTGGTATGCACATGCCTGTTTTGGGGGGTATTTTGGGGGTCAGTTTTCAGGACCGTTTTTGGGCCATTTTCAGGCCAAAAAACAGTCTGAACACAATGCGGAAAATGGCCGATAATGACTCAAAAAATGGCCTGAAAACACCCTGAAAAATATCCAGAAAACAGCCTGAAAATGGCTCGGAAAATAGCCAGGAAAATGGCCTGAAAATGGCCTGAAAAACGGCTTGTTTTTTGGCCGTATTTCGGGGCATTTTCGGGCGCTCCGATGCCCACAAAGACCAGCTGTCCAGCACGACAGAAACCAGAAGAGCAGCTGGCAATGGTGTGCATGCCCACGGAGAGGGCTCTGCGTGCCTCCTGTGGCACACCTGCCATAGGTTCACCATCACAGTGTTAGGGCTTCGCCTCCTAGGATCTCTAGCAAACAATGGCAGTTCATATGTTGCAATTATGGGAGGGTTAAATGGATGTTTCTCAAGTGTACAATATGTTCGGACATTTCTTTAAAAAGGAATGACAGTCATTGCCCGATTAGTCCTCTAGATGTCAGTGATCACTTCATATAGATCCAGCTGAGTGGTAGAACTAATAATTTGGGACTGGTGATAAAACAGCTCAATCAGAATAGAACTGGAAGGGATCTGCAAGGTCTTCTAGTCCAGCCCCCTGCTCAAGCAGGAGACCCTATACCATTTCAGACAGGTGGCTTATCCAGTCTTTTCTTAAAAACCTCCAGTACTGGAGCACCCACAACTTCTGGTGGCAAGCTGTTCCACTGGTTAATTGTCCTTACTGTTAGCAAGTTTCTCTTTTATTCCAGGTTGCTTTTCTCCTTGATGAGTTTTCATCCATTATTTCCTTGCCTTGCCTTCTGGTGCTTTGGAAAATAAGTCTTTGAGGCAACATCTCAAATACTGGAATATTTCTAATATGTCCCCTCAGTCTTTCTTTTCTCTAGACTAGCCAAACCCAAATCCTGCAACCATTCTTCGTATGTTTTTGTCTCCAGACCTTTAATCGCCTTAGTTGCTCTTTGCACTTTTTCCAACTGTTTTAACATCTTTTCTGTAATGATGATCAAAACTAATACGATTATTATTCTAATAAGTATTCCAATAACAACATCGGGGAAGCCTAGTTAAAAAAAGAAAGAAAGGTCCCAATTCCATCATTTTGAATTTCAGGGCATGTATAATAATGTTGCTACACTTCTCAGGTGCAGATCTCTAAGCATTCTTCAAAAATCTATCTCTGCAAAGATCCAACCTAGAATTAAGGAGAAATTTCCTGACGGTGAGAACAATTAATCAGTGCAACAGCCTCCAGAAGTTGTGAATGATCCAGCAATGGAAGTTATTAAGAAGAAGTTTGTCCAGAATGGCATAGGATTCCTGCCTAGAGCACAGGTTGGGCTAAAAGACTTCCAAGGTCCCTTCCAACATTGTTGTTCTGTTTTCAGCACATAGTTTCCATGTAAAGCCTTGCAACGTTACGTATCTCACATTACATACCTGATATTAACACAGTTGAGAAAGTCCAGAAATATTTCACAAGAAGAGTTCTCCACTCCTCTACTCGTTGCAGAATACCTTATGCCACCAGACTCGAAATTCTAGACCTAGAAAACCTAGAACTACGCCGCCTTCGGTCCGATTTATAGTATATAAAACCATACATTGCAATGTCCTACCTGTCAATGAATACTTCAGCTTCAACCATAACAACACAAGAGCACACAATAGATACAAACTCAAGGTTAATCGCACCAAACTTGTCTGCAGGAAATACGACTTCGGCAACAGAGTGGTCAATGTCTGGAATACTCTACCTGATTCTGTGGTTTCTTCCCCAAACCCCAAAAACTTTAACCTTAGACTGTCTACTATTGACCTCACCCCTTTCCTAAGAGGTCTGTAGGGGGCATGCATAAGCGCACCAATGTGCCTACCATCCCTGTCCTACTGTTTCTTTTATATTTTATTTTTCTTATATGTATCCATGTATTCATAACTATATTTTACTTATACCTATTATCTTGTAAGCAATTGACAAATAAATAATAAGAATAAGAATAATAATATGCAGTGTATTTATGAAAAAGGACTTTTTTATCTATTCCAGACAATATTGCTTTCTGGTCAAATCTCAAAAATAAAGATGTTTTCACTGTCTTGTTTTGTTTCTATGTTTGAGGATGGGGGGGACCCAGTGGTTTAAGCATATTTAAGTACTGCTAGCTACTTCTGCAGCCAGCTGCCTACAATTTGGCAGTTCAAATCCCACCAGGCTCAAGGTTGACTCAGCCTTCCATCCTTCCGAGGTGGGTAAAATGAGGACCCAGATTGTTGGGGGCAAGAGGCTGACTCTGTAAACCGCTTAGAGAGGGCTGTAATGCACTATAAAGTGTTATATAAGTCTAAGTGCTATTGCTATATGCAGAAGCTCATGACTCATGGAAAAACATTTGTAATTGAAATTGATAACTAATGGATATCCTTAATAATCATCTTTGTACTTATTTTTAAGCACACCAACGCTAATGATGGCGAAAGATAGGAGAACTTGAGAGCACATCACTCCAAAGACTTGGACAGATGGAAAATCAGAAAAGATATAGTTAAAGCAAGTCACTCCTGGATACAACAATTTCTGAGCCTTCACTGGAATCTGTTTGCTTTATTTAGAAAAACACTCCATATGCTGTCACCTTAAAGAATGGAATATTAATAGAAGTGGAATGTTTCTATTAAGAACTCCTTAAGCTTTGGGGTATTTGTCTCAAATCTATACCTATTTGTCTGTCTGTCTGTTTCTCTGTCCATCTACTTCCATCTCTGTCACTATCCATCCATCCATCTATCCATCTATCTTTGATCTATCTAAAGCTACCTACCATCCATCCATATCTATCTACCTACCTACCTACTTACCCTCCTATCTAATCTATCTACATATCTACCTATCTATCGTCTATCTATCTACCGGTATCTATCTACCGGTTTATCTATCTATCTATCTATCTATCTATCTATCTATCTATCTATCTATCTCCATCCATCCATCCATCCATCTACCTACCTACCTATCTAATCTATCTACCTATCTATCTTCTATCTATCTATCTATCTATCTATCTATCTATCTATCTATCTATCTATCTATCTATCTACCGGTATCTATCTACCAGTTTGTCTGTCTGTCTGTCTGTCCGTCCATCCATCCATCCACCTACCTACCTACCTATCTAATCTATCTACATATCTATCTATCTATCTACATATCTATCTATCTATCTATCTATCTATCTATCTATCTATCTATCTATCTATCTATCTACCGGTATCTATCTACCATTTTATCTATCTATCTATCCGTCCATCCATCCACCCATCCACCCACCTACCTATCCATTCATCCATCCATCTATCCATCCATCCACCTACCTACCTGCCTACCTACCTACCTACCTACCTACCTATCTAAACAGGTAAAGGGATTTAGGATCTCCCTTCTTACTTTGGGATTCAAATGGCGTTGCTTTAAGTCATGTAAAGCCTTCTTCTTTCTTAGCAAAATGGGTGGCTGCTGTGTCCCTGATTGCAACAGACCTTTCTTGGAAACACCCTGCCAGAAAGGCAAAGAAGAAGACAAAAATGGGGAAGTGAAAACCACAAGCAGGAAAAAAAGACTCTGTGGAAACTCCTCACGTGATGAATCATGGAATGACTAGAAGGGGTAGAGGCTACTTGTAAGGAAAGATTCTGAGAAGTTGGGTCCTCGGAGAAGCTCTGCTGCTAAAATGAAACAAGAAAAATAACTACAGAGTTATTGTGTTTATGTTTGTTGTTAAAAAATTTAAAAAAGCTCTTTAAAAATAAAAAATTATATAACTACAGAGTTGGAAGAGACCTCGGAGGTTCCAACTTCTTGCTCAAGCAGCAGCTCCTATAACTATTTCAGACAAATGGTTGTCCCGTCTCTTCTTGAAGACCTCCGGGTGATGGAGAAACCCACAGTTTCTGGAGGTTTAGGAGGTTTATTTAGATTGGCTGGTTGGTCTCTGTGCCTTGGTCTTTATTGTTTAGAGACACAAAATATAGCTTGCAAGTGTAACACACAACAATGGATGCAAACTGGGCAATATAGATGGGGGTCTCAAAAGACAGAGCAAGGCAGCTCTCTTGGGCATTAGATGCCACACGGTGAGCAAAAAATTGGGTGGAAAAACTAGAGAGCCACAGTCCCTTCTGCACCCTTAACTTGGCCTGGTGGCTGAGCCCTTCAGAGTCCATGGAGGACACTGTCCCCTTGGCTGGGTTTCCCCAAAACTCCCAATATGACGCTGCTCAGCTGAATATCAGATTTGAGGAGAGGATATCTTGTCCTCCACAGACAATAGTGCAATAGGTCTTGTCCAGCAGGATTACAACAAGCGAGACAATCCCCAAAATATGAATACTGCCAGTTCTTGACATATAACCATTCATTTAGGGACCGTTCAAAGTTAAAGGGACGCGGTGGCTCAATGGCTAAGACGCTGAGTTTGTCGATCAGAAAGGTCGGCAGTTTGGCGATTCGAATCCCCAGCGCCGCGTAACGGAGTGAGCTCCCGTTAACTTGTCCCAGCTTCTGCCAACCTAGCAGTTCGAAAGCAGGTAAAAAATGCAAGTAGAAAAATAAGGACCCCTTTGGTGGGAAGGAAACAGCGTTCCGTGCACCTTCAGTGTTTAGTCCTGCCGGTCACATGACTACGGAGACATCTTTGGACAGTGCTGGCTCTTCTTCGGCTTTGTAACGGAAAGGAATACTGCCCCCTAGAGCCGGAAACGACTTCCACAGATGTGTGAGGGGAACCTTTACAAAGTTAACAACAGCACTGAAAAAAATTGACTTAGGGCCGTTTGTCACACTTAACAACCGTTGCAGCGTCCCCGTGATTAAAATTCGGACGCTTGGCAACTGGTTTATATTTATGACGGTCGCAGCATTCCGGAATCACATGAACACTTCTTGCGACCTTCTGACTAGCAAATGGGAAGCTGGATTTACTTCACAACTGTGTTACTAACTTAACAACTGCAGTCATTCACTTCATAACTATGGCAAGAAAGGTGATAAAATAGGGCAAAACTCATTTAGCGGCGGTTTTGCTTAGTAATGAAAATTTTGGGTGCAATTATTTTATACTCGAATTTTTAATTGTATATTTATTGAGTGTTTATATTTATTCTGGTCTATGTAATAAACTGAATTGATACCTGTAGTCATATTTTAAGGACTATCTGTAATTGTGGCTTCTACTGCAATTATGCCACCATGAGTTGTATGTTGCATGGGTAACTCAATAAATTAAATTATTAAATAAAGTACAAGGCAAGTACAGTGGGAACTAATTTAAAGAAGCTAGTTGAAAGAGCCTCTAACCAGTTTAGTTTTCCGACAAAATATGTTGGCTGCAAACTATTTTGCTAACATCTTCAATAGTTTCTTTTCCGGATGCATTTCAAAATTAAGGCCAAACTATTATCTGGAAAGCTACTCTGCAAAATCATCCAAGCAAACAGACTAGGAGAGCATAATGTACCACAGCTGATATGTCAAAGCCAGATGCAACCAGAGATGACCTGTAATGGGTGGATATTTGCTTTCCATGTCCACAAATGAAGAGGAACCCAAAACAACCCCAGGCCTGATCCTGACTCCATCAAGAGACAGCCTTTAAAAAAATATCCGTATTTGTTTGATTTCTCCTCACTAAAGATCTCAATAAGAACTTAGGGGAAAAATTTGCTTTTGTATGAAACTTTCAAATGCATCCACAAAGCAGCATGGAAATTCTAGCCAAAGTAACAGATATCAGATAGTCAGAGTTAGAAGGGACCTTGTAGGTCATCTAGTCCAACCCCCCCTCATCCAAATGGGAGACCCTACACCATTTTTGACAAATGACAGTCCAATCTCTTCTTGAAAGTCTTAAGTGATGGCGCTCCCACAACTTCCAAGGGCAAGCTATTCCATTGGTTGATTGTTCTCACTGTCAGAAAGTTTCTCCTTATTTCCAGGTTAAATCTTTATTTGAATGTTTAAATAACCATTCCAGAAGAATGGAATAAAAAACAAAAGCACTTCTGAAATGTTGTCAAGAAAACCTCATCAGAATCGGATTCAACATGATTATTTTACTTTACTACAGTGGGAACTTCAATCGAATGTCCTATGGGCAAGAAGACGATGTCCACAGATTCGAGATGAACATACAATTTAGAACAGAACTCCTGAGGCATCCGTGAAAACTTCTCACCCAAGACCCAGTGGTGCATGCAGTGTTGAACATTTGCGAGTCAAAAGCAACCCCATAGAAAATATGGGAATTAAAATGTGGCAGGTGAAAGGCCCAGCCAGGTAATCCTCAACTGACAACAGTGTCAACTCAAAAATATTTATCTGGTCTTTTAGAGTTGACAATGGGGGGAAGTAGTGCATTCTGCCAGTAGTCTCCCACTGACCGGTGCGCTCCCACAGAGAGGATCTCCTCCGGGTCCCGACGCCTTCTATGTGCCGCCTGGTGACTCTGAGGAATAGGGCCTTCTCTGTGGGGGCACCCGCCCTTTGGAACGGGTTGCCCCCGGGGCTACGAACAACCACTGACCTGAGGGCATTCAGACGTGACCTGAAGACCTGGCTCTTTGAGCAGGCTGCCTGAGCTGATTCAAATGGGATTTTAAATAAGGGGTTTTAGATTTGTTTGGTTGGGGTACGAAAGTTTTAACTTATTTTAATCGGGGTTTTTAGATTTTTATTTGGGCAACCCATAATTTAATTCTTTTTTAATCGTATTTATATCTGTGTTTTGTATGTATTTTAGTTGGCTGTTCACCGCCCTGAGTCCGTCGGGAGAAGGGCAGTATATAAAATTATGAAATAAATAAATAAATAATTCCTTAAATGTTTCAGATAATTGCTGGGCAGCCGAAGCTGTTGTCGTGTGAGATTATTGCTGGAGAGTGTGATCGATGACTCTTGGCTATGGATGTATCCCATTGGAGAATATACATCCAGGGGGTGGGGGGAAGACCAGGGTCAAGAGTGAAATGAATGATATGTCTCATAGAGTCGCGGCAGCATGTTCACTCCTAATGAACATGATATGTCTCATAGAGTCGTGGCAGCATGTTCACTCCTAATGAACTCCAGGTAGCGGCAGCATGTTCACTCCTAATAAATCTTGTTTTTTTACTCTGAGAGATACGGCTAGAGACTCGTGATTTGAATTGGGGCGGATACCGGAGCCCTGACAAACAGTATGTTTAGTGACCACTTGAAGTTACAATGGCGCTGAAAAAGGTGACTTATGACTGCTTTTCACACTTACATCCGTGGCAGCATCCCCACGGTTACGTGATCAACATTCACCTGCTTGGCAACTGACTCCTATTTATGACAGTTGCAATGTCCTGAGCTCATAATCTTCTAACAAGCAAAACCAGTGGGGAAGCCAGTGTTAAGATCCAGGAAAATCAGGAGGTGCAGGCAATTCAAATGAGGTTAAAGATTTATTGCAAGCTTGAGCTCTCTACAAGAATCTGACCAACTAGCGGTCAAGGGAAATAAGTGGTAGATAAGAAAGACATTCAAGGTAGGTTGGACTAAGATCTCTTGCAGGCGTGACTTATAACACATTTAACCCCTCCTTCGGGTTCAGCTGGTCATCTCCCAAAGCCAGATTCATTTAACGACTATTATTCACTAAATAACTGCGGTGATTCACTCAACAACTGTGGTGAGAAAGGTCATAAAATGGGGCAAAACTCACTTAACAGCTGTCTCGCTTAGCAACAGAAACGCTGGGCTCAATTGTGTCAAGGAGTACCTGTACCAGGTGGAGCTACATTGGACTGAAAAATAGCATGCCTGGAGTAGAATAATCATTAACTTCAATCTGTCTCCTCTAGAAATTAGTAACCAAGGATGAGTCATTTCTGGCTACTCAAGGCTTCTTCATGTGATCTTGACAGGGTTAACTCTGACGGAGAGGAAGGCAGGTGAAAAAAACGATGCACAGTTTTTTACACTGTCAGGAAAGGAATTTGCAGTTCTATTTGTAGCTTCCAAGGCTTATTCACACGCTACTCTAGCACTGCTATGGCATTCCACCTGGACTACTGCATCCAGATTTGGCCACCACATTACGAAAAAGATGTTGAGGCTTTGGAAAAACTGCAGGGAAGAGCAACTAAGATGATTAAAGGCCTGGAGATTAAAACATATTGAAGAATGGTTGCAGGAACTAGGTGTGACCAGTCTAGAGAAAAGAAAGACTAGGGATGATGTGATAGCAGTATTCCAGTATTTGAGGGGTTGCCACAAAGAAGAGGGCGGGGTCAAGCTATTCTCCAAAGCACCTGAAGGCAGGACAAGAAACAACGATAGGAAACTACTCAAGGAGAGTAGCAGCCTAGAACTAAGGAGAAATTTCCTGACAGTTAGAATAATTAATCAGTGGAATGACTTGCCTTCCAGAAGTTATGGGTGCTCCAACACTGAAGGTTTTTAAGAAGAGACTGGACAGTCACTTGCCTGAATTGGTATAATTTTCCTGCTTGAGCAAGGGGTTGGACTAGAAGACCTTTCAGGTTCCTTCCAGTTCCACTCTGAATGTATTATAAGGTTTCGCACAGAGTAGAAAAATGGAACGCATACCTGCCAAAGTTTTAAAGCGGAATTTTTGGGGGTGAGAAGAGGGCAGAAGGATCATAACAAGAAATCTACCATTGAGTTGAATCCTGATCTTAGAGGGAAACTAGTTTCTCCTTGAATGCTGCAAAAAGAATGCAAGCAGGAAGGGCAGCATACAAGTAGTCCTTGACTTACAACAGTTCATTTAGTGGCTGTTCAAAGTTGCAACGGCCCTGGAAAAAAGTGACTTATGGCCGTTTTTCACACTTAACGACCGTTGGAGCATCTCCATGGCCACATGATCAAAATTCGGGCGCTTGGCAACTGACTCATATTTATGATGGTTGCAGAGTCCTGGAGTCACGTGGTCCCCTTTTGTCAGCGGGGAAGCCAGCTGTTATTAAACACTGCAGTGATTCACGTAACAACTGTGGCAAGCAAAGTCATAAAATGAGAGCAAAGCCCACTTAACAACTGTCTCGGTCAGCAACAGAAACATGGGGTTCAATCGGAGGTCGTAATTCGAGGATTTACCTGCGTGGCAAACTTGGCTTGACGGCTTTCCACACCGTAGGCTTTGGTGGAAGCAATCTCTGGAGCTTTCTACTTGCCTTTTGAAAACCAAAAGAATGTAACCAAAAACCCTACAATAAACTTCTGCCTTTGGGTTTCCTTAGGATGATTCTGTGTCGAAATTTTCACCAGCGTTTCCTCTTCGAAACCCGCACGGAGCAACGGACTTTCAGGAGATCTGTGGCCCAAAATGTCTAGTGTTTTTTGAGGTTAAATCTTTGAGTTGAGAATGGAAGAGTGTCATTCATAGTGCGGAATAAAGTAAATGTGACGTGATTTAGAAGAGCCGAGAATAACAACCAGTTCTCTGCCCTAATAATGACAACCAGTTCACCAAACTGCTCAGAAAATCTTCCAAACTGGTGTGAACTGGCTGAATCCCACCACTGCAAGAGAGTCCTAGGTTATAATAATACTTTGGTTTTAACCTAGGCTACCCTCTTCTTTTGAATTTGACCTCAAGGAAGACCCAGATAGTCCTCAGTGTATGGTCACAACGGGAAGCAGAATTTCTGTTGCTAAGCAAGAAGGTTGTTAAATGAATCGCACCTGATTTTATTTATTTATTTTTATTACGTGCATTTGCCACCTTTAAGCGGTCAAATAGTCAACAGGTAGACTTGGTTAACTCACCCCTGAGAGATTCGGAAGAGTGATTGCAGGAATTCAGTTCAGCAAATAACCATGGCAACGACTGACTGCTCATGGATTGCTAAAGCTATCTGCAGCAAAAGTCTGGAAAAGGGACATATATTCATATATCTCCTACCCTGCTGAGGCTGAATTCCATTATTTCCATGCCTGTTGTAAAACCTTTGTTAGGACTCTAGACCAAGGAGCAGGTCCTAAGATGCATTAACAGAGGGATCCAATCGAGATCAAGTGAGGTACTAATACCACTCTATAAAGCCTTAGTAAGGCCACACCTAGAGTACTGCATCCAGTTTTGGTCACCACATTATAAAAAAGATGTTGAGACTCTAGAAAAAGTACAGAGAAGAGCAACCAGGATGATTAGGGGACTGGAGGCTAAAACTTATGAAGAACGGTTGCAGGAACTGGGCCTGGCTAGTCTAGGGAAGAGAAGGACCAGGGGAGACAGGAGAGCAGTCTTTCAATATTTGAGGGGCTGCCACAGGGAGGAGAAAGGGGTCAAGCTATTCTCCAAAGCACCTGAAGGCCAGACAAGGAATAATGGATGGAAACTGAACAAGGAAATATTCAACCTGGAAATAAGGAGAAAATTTCTGACAGTGAGAACAATCAACCAATGCAACAGAAGTTGCCTCGGAAGTTGTGGGAGCTTCATCACTTGAGACCTTCAAGAAGAGATTGGACTGCCATTTGTCAGGACTGCTTGGGTGTGGGGTTGGACTAGATGACCTACAAGGTCCCTTCCAACTCTGATTATCTGTTATCTGAGGCTCAGAGAGGGCAAAAAACGGGCCTCCCGGAAGTAATCTAATCTTTTAAACTCCATTTTAAACATGGTATTTATGATTGTACTTTTATTCGGCTGTACACCGCACCGAGTCCCGTTGGGAGAGGGGGCACTATATCAAATTGATTAAATAAATAAATAAATAAATAATTCTGGAAGGCTGGAAATGGGCCTGTTTCCGGCTTCCAAAGAACCTCCGGAGCCCAGGGAGGCCATTTTTTATTTATTTATTAAATTTTTGCCCTCCCGGAAGCTTGAGAAAAGTCTCTGGAGCCCGGGGAGGGCATAAAGCCCCCTCCCCTGCCATGGTGCAGGAGGCCGACTAGGTCACGCCCACCATGGCCACACCCACCCAGCAACCGGGCAGAAAACCCGTTGCTAACATTTTCGAAGCCCACCCCTGATGGGTACATCTCGTGTTTACCCTATCAACTCTATCCAGCCCTGATGGAAGAATACACTCCGTGCCTTGTGCCACACGCTGGTCTCCTGGATGAGTGCTGGTTGCTGGGTGTCACTCAGCTCAACTTTATTGGAATGTGCTGTGCAATGTTTCTACTGTAAACTTTACAAGCACGCTCCTCCGGGGTTGCTGCTGGACAACCAGTCCAGTGTGAAGTAGAGGTTCAGGGGTTGGGGAAGGACCGGAGACAGCCAGATCCAAGAAAACTGACTTTGGGCCGGTCATGTTTTCTCTCAGCCCAAACCACATCCTTGTGATGGTTTTATTTTATTTTTAATATGTTATTTATTCGTTATTTTATTTATTCTATGTCATTTTATTTTATTTATTATTTTATTTAGTCATTATTTTATCTATTTTATGCCATTTTTTATCATTTTTATTATTTTATTATATATTATATATTTTTTTATTATTTTAGGTCATTTTTATTTTATCATCTTATTTTATTATTTTATATTATTTGTTTTAGGTCATTTTAGGTCATTTATTAATTATTTTGTCTATTTTAGGTCATTTTATGTCATTTTTATTTTATCATTTTATTTTATATTTTATATTATTTATTTTAGGCCATTTTATGTCATTTATTTATTATTTTATTTATTTTTGGTCACTTTTATTTTATCATTTTATTTTATTTATTAATTATTTTATTTATTTTAGATCATTTTTTTATTTTATCATTTTATGGAGAGCCCCCAATAACCTCAGAAAGACAAGCAGCAAGGGAAAGCTCTTAATGGGCTTGATTGAACTTCTGGGCGTTGAGCCAAGAGCATTTCACACCTGGTAAAAGTGTTGCAAGCTAGATAAACAATCCACTCCACACTTGCGAGGGAGAGCTATTGAGAAAATCAGATAACATAACCACTAGCCTCCAAGGGGATTAATTCCCAGAATCATGTAACTCACCAGAAACTCCACTAAGACTCCAAGATCCCTCTCATGGTCACTGCTATTAAGCCTGGTTTCACCCAGTGAATTAATTTAGGGATTAAATGCATAAAATATTAAACAACTTTTTGGTATATATATATATGTGGTAATTAGGGCGAAGAAGTGATGTTGAGTTGGTCACACTCATCCAGTCACATGACCACCTAATCACGCCCACCCAGCTACATGACTACCCAGCCATGCCCACCCAGCCAGTCATTAGATCAGAAAGCCCCTTGTTAAAAAAATTTGAAGCCCACTCTTGGTTACAGGTAATCCTCAACTCACAACAGTTCACTTAGTGACTCTTCAATGTTACAACGGCCCTGTATTAAAGTGACTTATGTCCAATTTTCACCTTTATAACTGCTGCAGCAGCATCCTGATCACGCAATCAAAATCCAGAAGCTTGGCAACTGGCATGTACTTATGACAGTTGCAGGGTCCATGGGGTTATGTGATTCCCCTTTTGCAACCTTCGGACAAGCAAAGGCAACAGGGAATCCAGATTCACTGTTGCTAATTTAACAGCTGCAGTGATTCACTTAACAAAAGTGGCAAGGAAAGTCGTAAAATGGGGCAGAACTCCCTTGACAAATAAAACTCACCTGAGCAACATAAATTTTAGGGCTGCATGGTGGTCGTAAGATGAGGACTACCTGTATTTTACAGGGAGGCGTCACAGAACAGCGGCTCTGATTTTGCTTGATTTAACCCCGCGTAGATGCGGGATTAAATATGCATATGCGATCTCAGTTTTTAGCAAGAAGATTCTGGCTCATTTGATTATGGAGAGGGAAAGTATTATGTGAAATATCCAAGCTTCAATCACAGACACATTCAGCTCCCTGTTGTACTATTCAGGCATCTAACAGGGCAAACTGCTGCAAAATTGGAGGTGTGGAATGACATCTTCAGAGCTGGCAGAGTTGGAGGACAAATGCATGACAGAATGGCCAATTGGAGGTTTCTCTCTCACTGATTCCACAGCTGTAAAAGGAAGCTTCGACTTAAATTAATAGAATAACAGAGTTGGAAGGAATCTGGGAGGTCTTATAGTCCAACCCTATATCATTCCAGACAAATCGTTGCTCAATCCCTTCTTAAAAACCTCCAGTATTGGAGCACCCACAGCTTCTGAAGGCAAGCCGTTCCACTGGTTAATTCACTGTTAGAAAGTTTCTCCTTAATTCCAGGCTGCTTCTCTCCTTGGTTAGTTTCCATCCATTGGTTCTTGTCTTGCTTTCAGGTGCTTGGGAAACATAGGTTGACCCAGAATAATAGAATAACAGAAGTTGGAAGAGACCTTAGAAGTCTTCTAATCCAACCCACTGCTCATCCTATATCATTTCAGACAAATGGACCCCCTCTTTTTTGTGGCAGCCCCTCAAATATTGGAAGATTGCTATCATGTTACCCCTAGTCCTTCTGTTCATACCCAGTTCCTGCAACTGTTCTTCGTAGATTATAGCTTCCAGCCCTCTAATCTTCTCTGCACTCTTTCCAGAGTTTCAACATCTTTTTTATATTGTGGCAATCAAAACTGGAATGCAATATTCCAAGTGTGGTCTTAAGCAGGGGTGGGATTCAAAATTTTTAACAATCGGTTCTGTGGGCATGGCTTAGGTGGTGGGTGTGGCTTGGTGGTCATGTGACTGGGTGGACATGGCTTGGTGGTCATGTGGCTGGCTGGGTGTAGCCAACTCAACATCACTCACATCGAGGCACGCATTTCCTCACCTGGCCTCTCATGACTGTGGGGATGCTGCAACAGTCGTAAGTGTGAAAAAGGGTCATAAGTCACTTTTTTCAGTGCCATTGTAACTTTGAATGGTCACTCCACACAAGCAAAGTACCAGCAAAGGAGGGGAAAAAAACTCCAGAGATGTTCCTGAGACAGGAAGTCTAGTCCTGCCAAGAATGTAATAAGGGTTAACGGAGAGGCAGTTTCTGTAAGCAACACCAGAATGTTTCCTTCCTGCCTTCCTTACAGGATTAGGCCAGTAATTTCTTCTAACAAATGGTTCTCCGAACTGCTTAGAATGTTAACAACCGGTTCTAGCGAATAGGTGCGAACTGATAGAATCCCACCCCTGGTCTTAAGGTAAAGGTAAAGGGTTCCCCTCGCACATCCATGCTAGTCATTTCTGGCTCTAGGGGGCGGTGCTCATCTCCATTACAAAGCCGAAGAAGAACCAGCGTTTTCCGAAGACGTCTCCGTGGTCATGTGGCCAGCAGGACTGAACACCGAAGGCACACAGAACGCTGTTACCTTCCCACCAAAGTGGTCCCTATTTTTCTACTTGTATTTTTACATGCTTTTGAACTGCTAGGTTGGCAGAAGCTGGGAAAAGTAATGGGAGCTCACTCCATTATGCGGCGCTAGGAGCTCGAACCGCTAAACTGCTGCCCTTTCTGATTGACAAGCTCAGCGTCTTAGCCACCGAGCCACCGCATGTGGCCTTACCAAGGCCTTATAAAGTAGTATTAACACTTCACGTGATCTTGATTCCATCCCTCTATTGATGTAGCTAGGACTATGTTGGCTTTTTTGGCAACTGAAGCACACAGCTGGCTCATATTTAGGTGTCTACTAAGACTCCAAGATTAGGATTAAGATTTGCATAAACCTCCAAATTATAGCCGAGGGAAGGATTTATAAAGAGGGAAGCCTTCTGGCCCTAATTTGAGTTTATTCAGGGAGCGCTCATGTGATTTCAGAAAAACCAAATCTTTGGGTAGCAGAATGAGGAAGCAGCTAGAAAGATGAGCTGTGCCGTCTTTTTGCTGCTGAGAAATCAGAGCCGACAAATGCGACAGGGAAAAAGGGAAAAAAGTGTAGCACTGCACAGCTCGTTTCATATAATTCTCATCCAAGTACTTCATTCTCTTCCCTCCCGCTCGAATGCAACAACAGCAGCAGCTGAATTGTGCTGGGATTCCAGCAAGAGGTTTGGAATTGACCCTTCTACCATTTGCTATGCTGCTCTAACAAAAACATTGTGCAACCTGGCAGCCCTGATCAAATGCAACAACTCCCATGTAATGAACCAAGGAGAAAATAATAATTGTTGACAAAAATCACAGCCCGTCGATTGCAAAAAAAAGGCACCTGGACTTGGAACAGCTTATATCTTGCAACGATATCTTTAACACCATCAAACAGCCACATCTGCCTATCCTCAGGAGGTGGACAAAAATGCCAAATCCAAATATCGAAATATCTGGCTGACTGTGCAACCAACCATCAAAATAAGAAAAACGCCAAATCAAATCTGAACATCTGGCTGGCCATGCGTTGAACCATAATATAGTGAGTATCCGGTAAAAAAACAAAAATTAATAAAATCCTAGTGATGATAACGAACTAGAACTGAAGAAAGAAGGGACCCATGTAATATTAATAGAGAACTATCTCAATCTTTTAACATGCTTTTAAACGGCTGTACATAGAAACACATAGCAATTCCAGATGTTTTAGTATTACATCAGATCTGTCCCCATTTCAGATTGCTCTAGCGTCCATACCTCGGGTTTTTAAAACCAACTGTAGAAACACTGCACTGGATTTTCCCATGCATTTGAAGGACAGCAGATCCGAAAATCCTGCTTTAATCCATGTGTTTGTTTGCTTGCTTTCAAGAGGTATACCTCCAAGGTTAATCAAGATAGTTTGCTTGAATATCTCTTAGACATTGTCAAGCTCTTTGCCCAGAACCACCACAGATATGACTAAAGGAATCATGAGCATTTGAGTATCAAAAGAAATCCACAGTCTCAAGCTCTACTAAAGAAAACCCCGATATTTGGATTTTACGGATATTAGGATTTATTAACATATAAGTCAAAATCCCATCATTTCCTGGTCCTGCTCTATAGGCATGAAAGTTGACCTTGAAGCAATCTCTCTTACCCAACTCACCTCACAGGGTTATTGTTGTGGGGAAAATAGGAGGAGGAAGGTGCGTTGGATATGGTTGCTGCCTTGAGTTGTTCGTAAAAAATCATAAAGGTTGGATATCAATAACTGAATTGTGGTTTATGTTGGAAAAGTTCACAAGTTTGAAAGTTTGCTCGCAAAAATTGGGACATCGCATAGGTTCCAAAATAACCTATCTCCATTGATCAATTATTCTTGGTTCTCCCCCATGATTGCAATCATGTATTTATTTGACAGTACCCATAGAACAGCCCGATCTAAACAACTTTGGGTGTTCTACATCAAGACCCTGAGTGACGGAATATGGCCATGCATTAAAACCATCGACATTCAGTAGCGTTAAACCTGAAAAACAATTGTGAACAGTGAAAAGAAAAATGAATTGTGTCAATAACATATCTAGTCTTTTATCTAACTTCTGCGCTTCTACATTATGTCAATCTTTCACTGAAATACCAGTCTTACACCAACTGGAGTAATAAAAATGGAGCAGATCTCTGCACTTTGAGAACTATCTTTCTGTCTTGAAGAAATACAGGGCTCTACTCTTAAAATAATCCAAATCTCATCAGGAACGCTTGCAAAAAATCCTGTCTCCGCACATCCATTATTTCTTTTTCTGTGAGAAAACCTCTGATAACCTTTAAATGCCCTTCAATCAGCCTGGAAAGAAAGCAAATAGCAATTGTGGACAATTCTGAGATTTCCCAGCCTCTGTTTATTCCTTATTCCCAAATCATTGTTTGCTTTTCTAGAAAGAGGTACGATTTAAGATAATGCTGCTTTTCTATTATGAAGGACAGCAGTACTTTTAAGGTGTGTGGACTTCAATGTGGCCAGTATGCTCGGGAATTCTGGGGATTGAAGTCCATGCCTCTTAAAATTGATAAGATTGAGAAACCTTCGTCTACGTAATGGGGACAATCCAGGTCATGATAGAGACATAACATATGTCCATGTTAACACTTATATTTAGCACCCGTAAAGGAAGCAGGGGGCAATGGTTCAGAAGCATTGCTTTGCAAAACCCTCGTGTCTATATCGTACTTTAAAACCACATTAAACAATCCAAAAGAGTCCCCCCCCCCAGCATTTGGTACAGTCTGTCTCTCATGCAGTACGTCCAAATGATCCACCAATTACACTACAGAATGGTCACATACCATCCGCTCAGTATTAAAAGCAGCTTGTCTGCTTCCAGTAATGGATTAAGAATAGATGGGAGCTCTCGCCATAGCACAGCCAGGGGGAAAATCTGTAGCGGATGCAAAATGGAAAAGGGAGATACAGAAGGCAAGCCAAATAAAGCAGGGAAGGCATCTCTTCCAGTTTTATTGTAAAGCCAATTCACAGAACTGGAGAATTTGAATGCTGAGATGTCAAGCACCAAATCTGAACCGCAAGATAATCAGCCACAAAGGGGTATATTAATTAATGCGATGCAAATACCAATGCAACCCTGGGGTTTTATTGTTTCTTTACTTTAAGAGGTCTGAACTTCAACTCCCAGAATTCCCCAGCCAGAAGGCTTTAACATGTGTGGACTTCCATTCCCAGAATTCCCCAGCCAGGCTACAACTGATCCTTTGGCTGTCCCTGTCCAGCATGCAAGGATTGCTTTTATTTTGAAAGCAACATTTTTTTAGTTTACGTATGTGCATGTGTTCCTGCCTACGCACCTTTGCAGCACTATTGGTTCAGTCCCCCCACCCCCATCCACTCCCAAGAGTCCCAATTTTTGATGTGATCCCTGGAGAAAATTAATTGCCCATTCCTATACGAGAAGCATGGATTGCAATTCCTAAATTTCCCTAGCTAGGGTGCTTTAACATTTATGGACTTCAGTTCCCATAATTCTCTGGCCAGTATGCTTTAATGTATGTAGTTAGTTCCCAGAACCATTTTTATCACTTATGACTATAACCTTGTTAACCCAATTTATATTGTATTTTTTTGTTTCCTAGTATGATTTGATTGCTTACTTAGGTAACCTATGTCTCTCACTACGTGTTGTATCTTATGATTCTTGATGAATGTTTTTTTTTCTTTGTATGTACACGGACAGCATTTGCACCAAAGACGAATTCCTTGTGCATCCAATCACACTTGGCCAATAAAGAATTCTATTCTATTCTATTCTATTCTATTCTATTCTATTCTATTCTATTCTATTCTATTCTATTCTATTCTATTCTATTCTATTCTGGAAGTCCAACTTCCCCAGTTAACTTTGTTTGTCAGCTGGGAAGATTGCAAATTGTGATTAACCACTGCAAGACCCTCCAACCATCATAAATGTGATTTGGTTGCAAGCAGCTGAATTGCAACACGTGACCATTGGGTGGTGCAACGGTGGTAACTGGAAGAATGGGTCACAAGTCACTTTCTCCAAGACCATCATACATTCCAAGCAACAGTTGTAAATCAAAGACCTTCTTTTGACAAGCTCTATTTATTTAAAGATTGCCATGCTTTGTGTAGAATTGCAACCTGTCTGGGAGTGTTTTAGGGTCTCACATTTTGTTGCAATGTTCATTTGGAAATATAACGAAGCAAAGCCCCACCCTGTGCTTCTGACACAGTAAACAGGTTTAACTTTTTAAATCAATTCTTTTCCCTAACCCAGATGTTCAGGCTGGGGGCTTCTGGGGAACTGCAGCCCAAATAACATCTGGAGGATAACAGGGTGCCAGGAAGTTGCTTGCAGAATCTTCCTCCTTAGTTGCTCCAAGAGAAACGAATCATAAAAATGCTAATCTTGACTTATTGCCGATTAAATCCCGATTGATATATCCGGATTATCCAGCCAGCTTTGCAAAAAAACAGAAAAGAGGAACAGAAAAAAGACGACCGCCCTTCTCTCACTGGCCCCGCCCCTTATGCTAATCAGCGCTGAATCACGCTCATCAGGAGGGGGGGAAAATTCCCCAGCGCGTTCAGACTAGACCCGATGAGCCTTGTCGGGGTGAAACCATCCACGTCGTAGCGAAGGGGAGTCGAGAAGGCCAAGTCCCGTCCCCTCCGATCTTCCGCGCGCCATTTCATCGCTCGGACGACAGCCCAATAAAACTCTTTTCTTCCTTAATATGTTATAAGTGTAAGAAAATCCTCCATCTGCGCTTTCAAAACGGCTGTCCCCGTTTTCCAAAGACGTGTTTCCCCCCCCCCCAACTTCGATTTGGTATATCTCATGTCAAAAAAAAAAAAAACCCAGCCGAGAAGAGGAAGAGAAGGAAAAGCAGTATGAGGTGGAGGAGGAGGAGGGGCGGAGCCAGCGGCGGGCCACGTGACGCAGGGCTCCGTCGCCATTTTGTTCTGCGGCGGCTGGGTATTTAGAGCCAGCGGCGGGCGCAGCGGAGAACCGTCCGCGCAGGACCGCCGTCGTGTCGATACCGTCGCCCAGGCCGCTGACGCCGCCCCGCCATCTTGCCTCGTTCCCGGGCGGCGCAGCGAAGGCGCGGAAGAGAAGTCGAGGAGTGTCAGCAGCAACCCCCCCCTTTCCCCCCTCAGGTTCCCCGACCGCGGCGGCGTCGCAGCAGCAGCAGCAGCAGCAACCACCACCGTCCTCTTCCTCGCCCCTCACCCGGTTCCGCCATGGTCAATGCTCCGGCCGGCCCCGAGTACTCCCCCTTCTTCGCCGTCATGGGCGCCTCGGCCGCCATGATCTTCAGCGGTGAGGCCCCCGGGAGCACCCCTTGGTGGGGGGGGGGGGGCAGGGGAGGAAAATCGGTTTGGGTGGGGTGAGGGGCTGTTGCCATGGGGTCGGAGACCCCCCCCTCTATCTGCAGGCCTTGCCCCCTCGCACCACCCGCCGTGCTTTCTAAGGGAGGGGCGCCTTCCAGCTCTTTGAATTGGGGAGGGTCTCCAAAGGAGTGCGGTGGGAGGAGGAAAGATATCGCTTTTTTAAAAAAAAAAATGGGGAGGGGGCTGCAGGAGAGAAGGCTGGGCTATATAAGCCTTTTTTTCTCTCCCCTCCCCCGGGCAAGCGGGTGGGTGGCAGGCTGCCAGGCTGGGGAGGATGGAAGCTGGAGTCCGGCGCTCCGCTGGGGAAGGCTACTTTGATCTTTTTTTAAAAAAAATCCTTGCTTTCTCTTCTCCCCCCCCCCCCCAAAAAAAAGAAGAGTCGTGCCATTGTCGGGAAATGCCCCCCACCCCGTCCTGGTGGCGAGATTGGCGCATTGGGAAGGGCAAAGTAGCTTTTGGCGATGTCGTCTTTTCTCTCTCTGCCTCCGCTGCTTGGTGGAGCCCCACCCTGCTTGGAAGGATCCAGTAGATTCCTCTTCCACCCACCCATTCATTCCTGCAGACCCCTGTGGGTGGGGGGGAGGAAAAGGACAGGCAGGATTCTCCCCCACCTCCCCGAATTGGGTACCTTGGGCTTGGAGGGTGGATGCCCTTTAACGTTTGATCTGTCTTTTTTTTTTTTAAGAAGCTTTCTCTCCCCCCCCCCTTCCAGTGCTTCTGGGCTGGCAGCATCCGTGTGACATCCGCCTACTTTTTTTCTCCAGTGTAAAAAGAGGGAAAAGATCTTGTCTTTTGCTCAGGCCTCTCTTTCCTCCCCCCACAAAAAACCCCTTTAAGCAGCTGGCTGGCCTCAAGTGGCTGCAGATATGTTCCTGCCCAGGTGAAGGGTGGAACACCAGTCTGGCTGGAGCCAGAACCTTCCTGTCTTCTGGGAGGGAGGGAAGGAAGGGGGGGGGAGGTATTTTGAGGAGGGTCCTTTGCTCTTTCTGGTTGGCTCATCCAGGGGATTTGAAGGGAAAGGGGGAGATGGAAGGAGACAGGCTGCTTTGGGAAAAGGCGACAGAAGGGGGGGAATGGGGTGATGTCATAACACCAGCTGATGGAGGAACCCTGACCGGCCATGTGACTGGGGGGGTTGGGGAAGAGAGATGTTTAAAAGCCTCTGCTGCTTCTCCACATCCATGATTTCAGCTAAGCTTGCAATGCACCCTGACCCTCTCTCAAACATTTACTGCAGCTCTCCTGGCTTTCTGGCATCTTAGGAAGACTGGGAGATTTCAAGTGGGGTGGAGAAACTGGTTTCCAAGTTAAGGAGGAGCTGCAAAGTAGGGTTTTTCCTAGCAGTATCTCCTTAGTTCCTTGTGAGCTTATCTGCTGAAGGCTGGCTTCTCAGAACTGAGGTAGGCCACCAGGCTTGTGCTACTGAAGCTTGCAGATATTGGAAGAATACTGTCAAATTCAGTCTTGATCTTGTGGCTGCTTGATGAAATAAGAATCCTAAGCGGCTGATAAAATGAAACTCTTGTTGCAGCTTCACTTAATTCTATCTTTATGCTCACTTCACTGTACAAAACTGGGGGTTAATCCAGAATTAGGAGTCCTTAGGTTTTTAGGATAATGAGAATGTTGCAACTGTTGGTGCACAACCTATAAATTTCCTTGAAGCCTTTCTGGTCTTGTCATCTTACAGATGGGTTGGGATAACGTTACAATTGTGCTGTGTTATAACTCAGGGATTGGTGGACACGGTTTTAAATTATTGCTTTCAGATAAAGAGGGGTGGCCTTCACCTATCCTGCTAAGCCAGTTTAACCTTGACTTTATTAAACCAAAATTGGCTGAGTTGATAGTGCCATGCTAAGCTCAAACCACAATACGTCAGATTGTCAGTATTAATACAAAATTCACACAGTTCCCTTAAAATGAATACTTACATAGCAGTCTTCTGAAATATACTTTCCCTGAGATTTAATTGAAGACCTTGTAGCTTTTTCATTTTGAAGATACTGTACAAATTATGCCTAATTTGTCACTTTGCTTTTTTTTTGTTACATTTTAGATAAAATTCAATTATTGGTATCTTCTCTGGAGAATCTCTTTTCCTGCAAAGCTTACTGTGCATTCGAATCATCTTTGAATATAATTTTTTATTTCTCTTTTCCTCTGTAGGGGTGTTGGGATAAATTTAGTTGTGAGACTGGCTAGCCTGAGGCATTCATTGTGACTGAATGGAAATGAGAACTTGAGCTGCCCTCATTGGAACCATGCGGTCCTTTGTGTTTGCCACTGCTGTTCAAACCAGCTTAATTGATTTCCTTGTAGGAATTGAAAAAAGAAATAAGCAAGGGTGAAAAAAAGACCAAGCTTTAAACTTCCAGGTCTATGCCATGTAACTTCTTTAAGCCTTTTTGCTGACTTTTTCATGTGACTTAACAGTTAATGAAAATTTGCAAAGCAGTGAAACCTCAGATTGACTTTTGCAGTTTATGGATCACCACTAATGAGTTGATAGTAGTAGCTTGCATCCTTGAACTGAAACCTTTAGCCCTGCCCCCAAGAGGACAGACTATTCATACTGATGCCATTTCGAAAGACTTAGAACATCTGGCTACTACTTGACTCTGGTGCTGCCTCTCCACCCTCAGAAAACCCCCAAGGCAGAAATACAAAACACTTTATTTTTTTCTGTAGCGGAAGGTGGACTCTATCCAAGGAGATAGTGGTATGCATATGATATAATGCACAATGGAGTGTAGCTAGTCCTTGACTTACAAGCACAATTGAGCCAAACATTTCTGTTAAGCAGGTTGGCAGTAGAGTGAATTTTGCCCCTTTTTACAAGTTAGTAACATGGTTGTTAACCTGGCTTCCCCATTGAATTTGCTTGTTAGAAGGTCTCAAAAGGTGATCACATGATCCCAGGACACTGCAGCTGTCGTAAATATGAGCCAATTGCCAAGTGTCCAAATTTTGACCACAGGTATGCTGCAACAGTCGTAAGTGTGAAAAATTGTCATAAGTCACTTTTTTCGGTGCCATTCTAAATTCAAATAAACTGTAAGTAGAGGGCTACATGTCGTTAGTTGTATCTACTGTTGCAGTCTTTTTCTGATTCAGCTTGTGTTGGGCAACTCTTAGTATTTCCAAGTCCTGGATGCTCAGCTTGCTAATCATATCACACTAACAAGCTAGAAGTTAATCTTGTGACAGGCATCCCAATATGAGAATTTTGAGATATGAATAAGGTAGGTAAGAATGGCATTGAGTTCTGCCTTGGAGGGCCATAAGGAAGAGAAAACGCGGTCGTGTATTATAGATCTTAGTGACTCATTGAAGCCTAGATTGCTGTTAGCAGATCCAAGCCCTGTTCTGAGCAAGCAGGCTGGATGCAGAAATCATGTTGTATAAACAGCCTCAAATTGTCCTATCTACACTAATTTCTGATGATAGTAAACATCTCGTAGAAACCATTCTAGTTACCGCTGGCTAATCTTGTGAGGGATTCACTGATGACCTTCATGTGATCAACAGCGGAGATTGATCTCTACCCCCAAGGAATAATGTGATATTTCCCCCCCCCCCTTTCATTAGATTATATGCAAGGATGGTCAAATGCCACGGAGTGATTTAATTTTTCCTTGTAACATGGCTAACTCTTAACAGGTTTCACATTGCAGAAGGAAATGGTGACAAATTTCCAAGGAGTAAAATGGCCATAATCCCCATCAGGTTTCGCTACACATGGTTCTTGAAATGGCATGACGAAGTTATACATCATGCTGAGTCAGGGGATCTCCAAACTTGACAACTTTAAGACTTTGGAAGTCCACAAATCTTAAAAGCTGCAGGTTTGAACAACTCTCTGCTAAGCCAAAGATGGTGCTTTTGATTTCATCTTTGTTTTTCTTATGAACCATGATTTATGACGGTACAGTGTGTAGAATAAAACATTGGCAGAGTGGGGGAATTGGGAGCCACATATTTGGTAGGTCCATCTCATATAAACAAGAATGCATTTGAAATTGGTCCTTTGGTTTTAACTGCAATTTGCTTATTTTAGGGGAGGTATTAGAATGTTCATCCCTATCACAAAATAGTGATTGTGTCATCAATTTTAGCAATTGTGATTAAGGTGACTGTACAGAAAAGCAGTTTGGAAAATATACATGCCTGGGATAATTCGTGTGCCATGGAATCGTTTTTAGCTATCATGGCTTTTGTCTCTGCTTTAGAATGTTAGATATTGGGAAACTAGGCTCATCCTAAGCTTCTGGTCTACAAAATTTTGTGATTATTAGTGCCATTTCTGTACGTGAACTGCCAGTGCAAAGCTACATTTTTCCATTTTGGATTATATGTCAGCTTATCAGTAGATTGACTAGATCTGTGTATTGCATTAGGCCCATCATATGGTTTACTTCATGGTGATTCGATGTATATATCTAACCAGGGAAATGCTACTTTTTAAAAATGCATGAATTCAGCCAGCTATAGTTCAGTCCACAAACCTGGTTTAAAATAATTATACCTTCAGGGAATGTATGACCCTAGCCATCTTCCTGTGTTACAAAACTGCCTCATTTAACTGTTGGCTGTCAACATTTCTTCAAAACGATTTCTTAGAAACAGGTAGCTATGGGAAGATGGTTGATGAAAGCAGAATCTTTAGGAATCCAAAGGCTGAGAAATTCAGTAAAACTTAGTAGAATCTATTCTGTTAAATATATATCTAGTCAAATAAATTCCTCTATTCTGACATGATTATCGTTTTGTTCAAAATATCATTTTTGGAAAAATAGTTGCTGAGAACAACAGCAGGGTTGCCCTTTGCTTTTAGAACTAAGATGCATTTAAAAACAATTCTAAATAGTTTTAAATTGTATATGTGATGAAAAAGAATTAGTATTTAATATAGTGCTACAAGGAGCAAAAAATATTCTTGGAAATATGGGCTGGGTGTTAATCTCTCTCCCCCACCAATAGCCTACATTTCTAGTTAGCATTGTCTGGGTGGGGTACAATCATAAAGTGCAGGAATTCTGTATTTGAGCAGATAAAGACATCTCTGTAGTTTGAATTGCCTTTTCTCAGATGTGCAATCCTATGAAGGAAAACTTGCCTCAAGGGAGAGGGGAATTCAGTCAAGATTTCCTTTTGGATCACTTGCCTATAAATAATCACCACTCTTCTGTTTGAGCATTCCCACTGAGTTCAGAGGGTCATTTGTGTTAATATGTTGAAGCATGGATGCCATTGTATCTTTTGACATCTTAAAAGTATAATACTGTATTTAACTTTTTACTACATCAGGTTTATTAATACTGGAGGCACTTTGTTAAATAGGATTGTACTTGGTAAAAGAAATGCTACATAAGAGATCAAAGACACTAATAAAGAGCAATAAGCAGTAACCTGATGGTGATGTTTCTTAATGCTCTGTGTATCATAGTAGCTTGCTTATTGGACAACCCTACATGGATGTAATTAAGATGGAGAATATGGGCCCATAAACACAGTTGTGTTAGAGTTAGGCCTATCTCTTTATGTGACCAAAGAATAAGCTTGCATATATTTGAATTTGATAATTATAAAGCCTCATAACCAATTTATTTTGGGGCCACTGACTTTCAGTAGAGGTGGCATTACAGTTCCGTTGTCTATATTTTTCCAATGAGTGTCCTTCAAACCTGATGGAAATATCATGGCGGCTTCTGAGCAAGAACATGCTGACTAAACTACTGGATCACGGAAAAAGATAAACCCTGATTCATTTTATATCTGAAATAAGCCATATTGTCTTAATTTTCAGTACTCTTAAGCAGAGTCACCATAATGGCTGAAACTCTTTCATGCTTGTCAGCCATTCAAATGAAACCGGTATTGTTCCGGGAACACAGCATGGTACTTCATTGTTTTTTTTTTTAAATAATGTTACAATTCGTGCAAAGACTCAACTGCTGAAAGGTGCCCTTTTAAAATCTTAATTACAACAAGATTTTGTTGTTGTTTTCTTGCTTTATGTTTCCTGTTGAAGTTTTTCTATTTTTCTTGCACACCATAGTAAAAAAAAATAAAAAATGAACAGCTTAAGCAGCAGTTTTCGAGCAAGCAGCTTATTCCCTCCCTTTAAATTCCTGCTCACACCAATTTAGAGAGAGGAACAGTTGAAATTTTGCCATAGCTGGCAATATAGTATGTAGACCACAGTTCATTTAATCCGCAATTATATGTGCTGTCTAATGTAGCACTTCCCAGATTAATATGCAATTTGAAACAATACTCTTATCGAGCAACGTTTGGAAAAATGTTACTGAATCACCAGTTTCAAAGGGAAAAAAAAGTATAAAAATACAGCTAGTGATGGGATATATGCTGCCCTTTCCTGTGGGATTGAAGAATCAGGTGTATGTTTAAGGTATCCGTTCGTAAAACTGCCTGTGGCTTTTTGATTCACAGTTTTTCTATCTGCTGTGTGACAACAGGGAAACAAATTGCTTTTTGCATGCCACCTTGTGCCATTGAACAGGCACAGCCATGTCTGTTTTTATGTCTCTATAACGTTAAGGATGGAGACCCTCTTTCACTCCTGCTCAATCAGAAGATGCTAATTTCTTAAGGTAGCCCGTGAAAGCTTCACAAATAGCCCAAACTTGATCCCTGCTAGAATATCATTTGTGAAATATACTCTCTAGTGACTTGACACGATGGTTTGAGATCGCCTTGCCCTTTTGTGTGAAATTGTGGTCCCTCCGTCAGATGGTAGCTTTCTGGAGCTTGGCAAAGTAGTTTTTCTGTCATGATTTGAAAGCATTTGAGTCCACTTCCAAAACTTCCAAAACTGATTTTTCCCTCTACCAATTCACCAACAGGAACTCTTCTCCCCCCCCCCTTTCCTATGTATTAATGTATGTTTTATTTAACAGCTGACAAAGCTTGCAGGTGCCATTTGGGCATTTTAACCAGTGCTGCTTTGCATCTGAAATTGGGAAGTGGAAATTAAGTTGTGCTCTAATTTTCCTAAATTTGTCAAGTGAATGCTTGAAGTGCAACTGAAATCTTTGACATATCTTACTCTACTAGTTGCTGCAATTGGCCTTTATTGAGGGTGCTCAATAGTTTTCCTATAATTTTAAGAAATGAATACAAAACTCCTTTTCTATCTGATAGCTGAATACAGGGTCCATCTATCATAGCAGACAATCCTAATCATTCAGAAGTATGACTTTCAATATCACTGAGATTTAAATGTCATTAGTTGATAGGCCTATCTGTAGTTCCTCATGCTTAAAGAGGGCTTGACCCACTGTGTAGAGCTATGCGAATTTGAGGTATGGGATAACATTTTATTCACAGGCTGAAAAAGCAAAATCTTACCAGGCATACTAAAACTTTTGAGGAGACCTTAAAAGTGGCTCTCTGGACCTCAGCCACCTTTTAAAATAAATAAATCACTTTTTTGTGTTGATCCCACTGTAATCAACCAAATCTGATTGGCTAAATAAACAATGATTGTTTCACAAAATACAATGCATCAAGGGGAAAATAGTTTTTAAGAATGTTGTCAGACTATGATAAGATCTAAAATCAGGTTTTGTGAAGAGAAACTGTTAAACTTTCCACTACAGTTATGCAAGAGTTTGCAAGCTTCATTGGGACTTAAAGGAATACTCGTATGCGCTATATAGCAAATGTCTTGGACTTCACTTCTTGTTGTTATTAGTTGATACCCATACATGAGTTTTTAGTTTTGAATTAGTGACAAGTAGCTACTTGTTTGAGTTGGGGTTAAGACATATTTTACCTCTCATAAGCTGAGTATAATGATCACCAGTGAGGTTAGATCTCAATTCCCCAGGATGATGCCCTCAATGTTTTTTCCTGCAATGCCTATTGAAAAGGAAAGATGAAGTGGCAGTGCCAACCTCTAGTGCCATTTTTATTTAGAGGAATACTTGAGGATGTTATGTATGCCCAAGAGTCATTCATAGGAAATGAAAACTGATCCCTGCCACCGTTTAGAGTATTTTATGGTACTTGTGAAATATGGATATAGGAGATTTTCTAGGAAGTCTCCATTGGATTAAAGTGATTGTTTTTTTAGTCCCTTGATCCATAACTATTCATGGCATTTATCTAGACAAGGCATCGTCAGCTGGATACCCCCATGATAGTTCCTCAGAAAGGAACACTCAAAATTATTTGTGTATACTTGGCCTTCTATAAAAACAAAGACAGATTCAGTTAAGCTGGAAATGTAGTTCTTGCTTTCAGTTCAGAATTGAAAAGGGTATGGGTTGAGTTCCATGTGATGCTTGTAGAAACAAGGAGACCGTCTCAACTGACCAGTATCTTTTGCAGACACGGACCTGGTTTTAGCAATTATATATGATTTATCTGAGCAGCTGCATAGCCAAGAAAAAATTGGTTTAGCAAATGCAGGTCACCTTGTTTTGCTGGGCATAGAGGTAAAAACTCCTAGCTAGCTTGTTGCAAATCCTCAGGTATCGGGTAATAGGACCTAAGATGGCCTTCGAAAACTAAAAGCAGTGAATGATCAATCCTGTATTTAGAACTGTGCCTAGTAACTATGTGTGCATCGCTTACCTCCTGTAACACAGCTTCTACCCATGTTGGCACTGCAGCTTCAAGAATTGAAACTGTCAATTTGGCTGGGAGTTTCGGACATTGTAGCATGGGCATACCTGGAAAAAAGAGGTGTTAGAGCATCTTTTGGTATTAGCACATCTTTGTACTTAAATGCTTCTTTAGTATGTGAAAGCAGAAATGAAACATCACCTTGACTAGTGAACCAGTCTGCAAACGCAGACTCTCAGAAAATAGGCCACACAGTCATTTCTGACAATGTTTCCAGAACAGTTACATTAGAAGCAATTTTGCTTAACATTTTGCCATTTCCGATAGGGCTTTGATTTTGCAAAGAGTAGCCCTGTCCTAGGAAGCTGGAAGGGGTAAAACATACTGGTGGCTAAGTCAAGGACTAGCTCAGGGCTAAAGACATTAATAAAAGCTGCACAACAGACAAACTAACAACTTTGCTACAGAGAACTTTCAGCTGTGAGGACTTTGGACTGTTTACGCAGCAGAGCAGAAGATAACAGACCAGGTTCTGCAATAAATTTCTAGAAAACAAGCATGAATAGAATCCTGTACCTTTAGCAATTTGTTTATGTCCCTGCTTGCAGTCCGGTTTCTGTAGCACACAGCCTTACCTGCAGAGAATCCGCAGAACAGTCAGGGACTAAGAGAGTGAACAAAGAGTTTAGGAACCCCAGACAGGACACTTAGGGGCACCCTCCTCCTTTCTTCTCTCTCCTCCCCCCCCTCCCCCCCGACAGATGGAGAACAATAGCTTATGCCTAATTTAGGAAGGTGGCCATTGTACAGGTTTTTGCACACTGTGGTCCTGGCATGCTTACAAGCAAAATGCCCTCCTGGTGCAGGGTGTCCCATAGCCACTCCCGGCAAGGGATTCAGCTCATTTCTATTGTTGTCTTTAGTGAAGAATTTAACTGCAAGGAAGGGATGGAGGAGACAAAGTGGCACACAACATCTGTCCTGGCAAACCCCTATAGTGTTCCTGCTACGTATTTGCTGTGAGTTCTTTTTGTCTCAGGAGCAAATATTTGTCATAATAGTATCTGCTCTCAAATCTTGAGGAAAAGCCGGAATCCTTGTTAATTTTGATCATTGCTGTTGACCTGGGCAACAGCAGGAAGACGGCTTTTTGCTGTCCCAATTCTACCTCTTCTGCCTTTCTTGTTTGTGACCGCCGAATTTCAGCCTGTAAAATCAAAACTGGCATTTTGAGAGCCACAGTGAAGGATGGTGTTAAGTCACACGCTCTTTCTTTAATTGAGCTGTGGTGGTGCAAGGGGTTAGAATGCAGTATTGCAGGCTAACTCTGCCCACTGCCAGCAGTTCAAGTCTGAGGTTGACTCAGCCTTCCATCTTTCCGAGGTGGGTAAAATGAGGATCCAGACTGGGGCAAGATGCTGACTCTGTAAACTGTTTAGAGGGCTGTAAAGCACTATGAGGCGGCATATAAGTCTGAGTGCTATTGCTAAATGTTGTGGTTGAGGTTGAGACACACAAGATGTCCACCTTGGCTTGTGCTTTGATAAGTCTTTGACTCATTGAGAAAACAAGCTCAGCGGGTTGAGTTGGTTATGTAAGGAGGCAAATTCCTGCACCTTTCCCATGCAATGACATTGCTTTCCTGTTTTTTGTGTATTGGAAAAAGAGTTTGATCTAATACCAGTAACATATTTCAAAATTATGCTGTTTCTCAGTGAATGAAACAGGGAGAGGATCATTTCTGCAGCCCTGACCACAATTTCTTAAGAAGTATAGTAATTAGTTTATTGCTTTTGGAAATGGGAAAGTGGGGTCTGAGTGTTGTGTGAAATATACATTTAATATCACAGAAATTCCTAACATTCCCCAGGATCAAAAAAAATAAATAAATATCCCAGCTTCGCTTCCCTGTGTGACAAAACCCTTCCCACCTTGCTCATTGCAAACTCTTATACTTTCATCTGTCCTATTTCAATTTCATATTTCTTTTAATTTTATCCATTCAATTCTTATACCTTTACTATCTAAACTGAAGAAAATATATATAACAATAAAAGAGTGTTCCTTCCCTTTCCTAATTCCACTCTCTCTTATTCCATTTGTTTATTAACAAACATACCATATTTAATGCTCATTGCAAACTCTTAACCTTTGTAAAACAAAAGGGGAAAAGTTGCATCTGTAACTTCATCAAACAGTAAAGGAATATTTACTGGACTAAGCTTGTTACCTAGAAGGCGATAATACGCTGTCCTTAGGATTAACTTCTAGCCACCCAGAGTCATTGATTGAGATATGGGTGGTCACAAAAAGATTGGGTGGATGGGTGGAAATTTCAAGCATAGATGTGTACGTATAAATGACTTGGCATGGTTTTAAAAAGGGACACTTACCTGAGCAGATGCCTTAGTGTTCAATTAGAGCAGGGGTGTCAAACTCACGTCATCACTGCAGCGTCACATGACTTTTCCCCTTTGCTAAACTGGGTGGGGGCATGGCCAGCATCTGATCATCCGGCCCGTGGGCCAGGGGTTTGACAGCCCTGGATTAGTGTCTTAGTCTGAACCTTGCATGACAAAAGCTGGGTCTTTTGATAGGACTCACCTGTGACTTTTCTCTCTTGCAGCCTTGGGCGCCGCCTACGGCACAGCGAAAAGCGGCACAGGCATAGCTGCCATGTCAGTCATGAGGCCAGAGCTGATCATGAAGTCCATCATTCCTGTGGTCATGGCGGGTATCATAGCAATCTATGGCTTGGTAGTGGCGGTCCTGATTTCCAGCTCTGTCGCGTATAACATGTCGCTATTCAAGTAAGTTTCTCGGCAAAGCAGGGTTGCAGAGGTCCCTTGCAGGCTTAGGGATCTGACTCTCGATGGAAAGCATCCAACTGAATTCCATTCTCTGCTCTACAAGAAGGGAAATGCTGATCAGAAATTGCACACCAGAAGGAACAGGGTGCAGAATCAACATTCCTCAGGCCTTTGATGTTTGCTATGAGAGACGCAGCTCTTAGGGAAAATGAATGCTGTACACCAATGTTTCTCAACCTTGGCAACCTTAAGTCATGTGGACTTCCAACTCCCAGAATTCCTCCATCCAGCTTTGCTTTGCTGGCTGGGGAATTCTGGAAATTGAAGTCCTCATGACTTAAAAATTGCCATGGTTGAGAAATACTGAAGAACCCCAAATGTATTTATTTAAGGTGCTTATTATTTATATTAGCACTATTTTATTTTGGAACTTGATATCCATAAAGGTTTGTTTTTTTAATGGAACAGAAATAGGTGGAGGTTAGGATCATTGTCAATGCTACAGTATTTGATAAAAGGCTTGTGATTTCAATTGTATTTCTGTAGAATAGAAGAGGAAGATAAGTTGCCCTTAAAAGATTCTGTTGCTTTCTCCAGAGTTTCCAAAAATGGTAATCAAATGGTAATGTTCCACGTGATGAAAAAGTGTATTCTAAGGGAGAATCACAGTTTTTTAAAAAAAAATCAGTGTAAATTAAACTTGTAATTGTCCTGGCCTTGAAACCACTTAGAGTGAATGTTTTGCTCATTCAAAAGGCCTTGGTAAGCCAACCACCCAGGAACAAAAGTCTGCATCCTTTTTGTAGTGCACTAGGCCATACCTGCCTTGACTAAACCCAGCTTTGGAATCCTACGGCCCAAGTGATGTCTTGCCATTAAGTGGCTCAATTGTAGGCAGGAAACCCAAGTTTTGTGATAGAAAACTAGGGACCAAACTAAAAGGCAACTTGGCATAGCTCCAGCCATTGTGCCCCATAATCGGATTTTCCCAGGAGGTAATCCTACATGTGGAAGCTTGTAGATTCCCAGTTCCATATCTGCAGGTAGTCCTCAGCTTGTGACCATTGGTTTAGCAACTGTTCCAAGCTACACAAAAAAAGTGACCCCAGATTGGTCCTCGCACGTCTGATGCTTGCATTCTCCCTACAGGCATGCAGTCAACATTGGGTGCTTGGCAACCAGCATGTATTTACAGTGGTTGCAAAGTCCCGCCCCAGGCAGCTTCCAATCAGCTTGGGTCAATGGGGAATCCAGATTCACTTAATGACTGTGGTGACTCGCTTAATCATGGCAAAAGTGGTGGAATCAGGCATTTAACCGCCTTGCTTAGCGGCTGAAATTCTAGTCCTAATTGTGGTTATAAGTCAAGGACTACCAGTACAGCATTGGGTGTTGTGTTCCTAAAATTGTGCAATATGACAGACAAGGGGTCCATCCCACTAGAAAGACTCTTAAGTCACTTTTTGGGGTATCAAAACCTGCATTATATTTCCAGAGAGAACTGACTCTTGACTGACTCTGGCTGATGTCTTTCCTTGCTTCTTTCATTCATGAAGCAAAATCCTTTAAAACAAAATAATTGGTATCCAATGCAACGCTTTTTAATTATTCAGAGATGCTTACTTGAAACATGTTGGTAAACTAATCCTCCTGCTGCTATGTTAGACGTGCCCAGAAGTTTCCAGGTTTGCTTAAAATGGGCTGAAACACAACCAGCTTTAAATTTTCATGAGTGGCTGTAGTTGACCAGGTGAACCCACTCATGTCTTTTAGGAGTAACTATTGCTTACGGTAGCTTTCCGTCTTAGAAAAACTAAGATTAATTAGAAAGGTTGAGCGGGGAAAAAGAACATGAGTGCAAGACCGGATGGTTGGTAGCATCATTAGACGAAAGCTAAAAACAGCTTGCCAAGAAGTTGAAGGAACAAAATGTTTTATTCTTGACAAATGAGACTTGGCCAATGGTATAAAACTTGCCAGGTTAAATATGAGATAGCAATAGTACTTAGACTTATATACCGCTTCACAGTGCTCTGCAGCCTCTCTAAGCAGTTTACAGAGTCAGCCTGTTGCCCCCAACAATCTAGGTCCTTATTTTACCGACTTTGGAAGGATGAAAGGCTGAGTTAACCATGAGCCGGTAAAAATCAAACTGCTGGCAGTTGGCAGAGTCAGCCTGCAATACTGCATTCTAACCACTGCGCCCCCGTGGCTCCATATGTCACTGTCACTGCCTCAAGAAGAGCCCAGAAGAGGTCTACCCAATATTCGTTACACATTTTTCAACCACTCACCTCCCTTAGATGCAAAACCATAATGTGGCTAAAGTTTATGACTTTCTTTGTAAGCCTAATGGCGGCTTTTTTTGACAAACCATATTTATGTACAGAGGTTCAAAGGCAGTTGCATCTCTTCTACCAGAAGCAAATCCAAAGTAGCAATGCATTGGCAACTAGTTTGCTGAGGAACTAACAAATAAATAACCATGATGTAAGTTCAGCAAGTCCTAACATTTATGAGATTTATCCTGCTATGGCAATCTCCAAATGTGATTTGCTTTGTTGTTTGCTCTTTAAGGGGTTTTGAATATTCTGTCAATAATCTTCTTGCCATGTAGATCTTCATAATTGGGAGCGCTGCATCAGCATATGTTTAATACCCTGCGTTCTGCTAAACACAGTTACGTAGATGTGAGATGCTCTTAATCACTAGCATCTTTTTTTGTTACAGGAGAGTAAATATGAGCCCACTCTGCAGGAAAGTTTTGGCCTTGGTGAAAGCAGCCCAGCTTTTAGTAAAAGGTGTTCCGAGCTGGGTCCTTTTTTTTTTTTTTGAACTGGATCTTCTGTAGCTCAAGGCTCCTCTCCCAAGGTCTTGTTGGAAAGCACCCAGGCTGGAGGAAGTTGACTTCCAGAAAGGAAGTCAGATTCTTCCTTTTCTCCACCAGAAAACAGTCAAGTCTTCCCTGATTTGAGGCGGGTTGTTTCCAACGTGCGATTCAGCTTGTCTTACTTTCCCTTCCCTCCCTTCCAGGAGCTTCCTCCAGTTGGGCGCTGGATTGAGCGTAGGCCTCAGCGGTTTGGCTGCCGGCTTTGCCATCGGCATCGTGGGGGACGCCGGTGTCCGGGGGACGGCGCAGCAGCCGAGGTTATTTGTGGGCATGATCCTGATCTTGATCTTTGCTGAAGTCTTGGGGCTGTACGGCCTCATCGTTGGCCTCATCCTTTCCACAAAAGGGTAACGGCCGCAGAGCGTGATGGAAAACAAAACAAACTTAAAAAGTTCCAGAATTTGAAAAAAAAAAAAAAAGGTCTCTCCACAATGTGTACAGTTGTCATCAGTTTGGTAGTTGATCTCTTGTAAATTTGCGCAATGTATGTGACTTGTCTGTCCTTTGTGTACTTCAATATGAAAAGCAACGAGGGCCTGCCTCAAGCCTTTTCCCACAAGGCTTAGGGGGAAGCTCCTTTGCTGTTTTTCCATCCATTTTTGCCACTTAGAGTCCTTTATGTATAAATATAAACTAGAGAACGGTAATTTTCCCCCTCTCTCTCTCTTCATTGGATGTTTTATTTATAAGACTTGACATGTTCATACATAATGGAACAAGAGTTTTCAATTTTCCATGCTCTCTCTCTCTACACACACATACACACAATTATATATATATATATATATATTAATCTCATGCATAGATTACTACACTGTGGGGTTAACTGTTAAGTGCAGAGAAATCCTTGGATGTAATTTGATTCTCAATGATTGCTGTCGTGTCCTGGTATCGGAGTGTGAGACTGTTTGTGTTTATACAGATAACAGCAAAAACGTCTGAGACACTCCTGTGTTCCCAAATAGTAAAAACTTGTATGCTCTGACATCCAAAAGTTGTGCAGCCAATGTTGGATTTTGCAGTAATACGTTTCCAGGTAATAAAAAAAAAATTCCTCCACTGTATCATGGTTGCACAGTGTGTCTTGTTGTGAGTTGCCTTGAGAGGCGGGGTTTCCAAACCCCGATGCCATCCAGCACAGCCTTCCCCCCTCCCCATACCACCACCAAATCCCCCTCCTCCAACATGAGCTTGGGAAATGCCTGGAACTTACTAACAAATGGGAGAGAGGGAAGTCGCCCAGCTTTTATAAAACTTATCAGTCAGAAATGTCAGAGCTGGGGAAACTTGGTTAGTTTTAGCCTTGAATGTATATGGCAGAAACAGATTGTGTGAATTTGGCACTTGGTTAATTTGGGAGCTGATGGTATTGAACAAACCCAGCAATTGGAGTAAATACTTAATATGGATAAATAGGTCCTGAAAAGATGAAGGCAAGCATCCAGCCTCTTTTAATTTAATACTTTTAATATGGGCTCCTTGGTGCTGAGGTTAGTGGTATCCTGACGGATATTTTATTACCCAACTAGGTAACATCATCAGTGCTAGAAGGGAGGGAAGTGGGGTTGACTCTTTGTCTACATAACCTTGTCAGTGTCAGTACAAATAGGGTGAGTCAATATACAAAGGATTGGTTCTCAACCCATCAAATCTAATTTGGAAAACTGTTGAAGCACAAGAAATATTGGCTCTCTTGCCAGGCACACTCTTAGTTCAGTGTTCAAAACAGCGTGGACAGTGCTTTTTTTTCCCTTTGGCTTACCGCAACAAAAACGATTACTGTTTTCTGCCCACTTGTGCAGGAATTGTTGGATGAGATGGAAAGAAGTGGAGAATCCTTGAGGAGGATTATACTTCCCAGGAAAAAATTAGCCTTTCATAAAGCTATATAAGCCAGTTTGGTGTAGTGGGGAAGGTGTCAGGCTGGAAACCAGGAGACAGGTGAATTCTAGTCTCACCTTAGCCATGGAAACCAGCTGAGCGACCTTGGGCCAGTGCCTCTGTTCTCTTCCCACAACAGCCCAGTTCGCCTCACAGGGCTGTTGTGGGTGAAACAAGAGGAGGAAATACTGTTGGATTTATTCACTGCCTCGGGTTATATGTAAAAAATAATTAATAAAAAAACATGCACTGAAATAAAGAACAGGAAGAGTGATGCTCAAGGCAGGAGTCATAATTTTCTGGTGGGCCTGGCATCTGTGAGAATCGTATGCAGTTCCCTTTTCCGCAGTAAGGCCAGCCACACAGCCCCCCCAAAGGAGGAATCAGATCCCTGCATTATGTACATTCTTGTTGGTTCCTGGATTTTCAGGTCACAGACATCCCAGTGACTCATTCACGGTTTTCCCTCGGCTTTGCAAGTTTCAGGGATGGAAATAGATTGAGCACCATTCTCGACTGGCCAAAGAAACACTTTTGTTTGGGGAGTGGATGGGTGCTGCAGCAGCTCATCATTTATCTCTTCATCCCATTTCTATCCTAACCATCTCACCTCAGTGATTTTGTCTTTTTTTTTTTTCATTTAAAAAAACAAAAGGCTTGTGGCAAGAGAGATTTGCAGGGGAGGAGTGGGGGAAGCTTTGAACGGATCTTCCAATTTTCATTTTACACCAGAATGTGTCTGCTGCAGAGTGAGTCAACCCTGCAGAGAAAGGGGGGGGGGGGGTGGAGGGAAGGAAAAAGGGGAACATAGCAGCAACAGCAAGAGAGAGAAATAAAAATCATGGACGAGGCCACTTAAATGCTTGGGAAGGAAACTTAACGTAATATTTTCTCTTAGATAGTAACGCACCTCGTCTTTCAGGGAGTTAAACCTCAGAGATATCCTTCCCAGATCCATATGGGACTCAATTCACAACGTTTACCTATGCAGGTAAACAGGAGACATATTCTAAACCATGCCTCCTGCTACCAGAGAGATGTTTTAGGCTTGGGAGGATGTATCAAGTAACAGCCAAGCCTCGCTTTCATACTTTTGCTCCACTTCCCTGCCCTCTAGATCTAGTTCCACATTTGATGTGGTTTTTGCCGAGTTTGGTGTGTTTCCCAACATTTATTCATCCTGGGATGCACATTCTTGGTCTGGAATTTGAAGAGCCCCTGAGGGTAAGGGGGAAAAATGTACAAAAACGGAATTAACACTCCTAATCAGTGGACATCCAGATCTGTTCCTTGTTGTTCAATGATTCACCCTGGGCCTCGTGACTTGGAGTGAGGCCAAGAGATTGGCTTGCATGATCCGATCTGCGGGTCATCCTAGCTGGGTCGGGAGGAAGGAAGGAAGGCAAGGATGTGTTTGCAAAAGGCTGTGGGGCTAGCATAAAGCAAAGAGCAATCCTGCACTCTTTGCTTTTGGAAAATAAGAATCCCGAAGCCGAGATTCATCCTTCCTGCTTTTCTCCCAGCACTGCTTAGCCCAAGTATGTTTTCTCTGAAAATGGCAGAGTAATGATAATCAATGTTAGCAAATCATCCGGGTCACTACCCAACCACCCTTTCAAGCAAATTAGAGACTGGTCCGGGGGATTTCCCCCCCCCCCCCCCCCCGTTTGCAAGAAATGAAAGATGGATTGGGGATCCATGGGATACGTTTTCATTTCCCTCCGAATTGCTCAGTGGAAGCAAAAGGAAAAAGGAAGAGAAATTTTGCCATGAGGCTCCAAACCCAATTAGCATGCTGCTTGGTTTGCAGCTTCTCTCTGAGTCAGTCGTGGCTCCTGTCCTTGCCGCCTTCGTCACAAGGATGTCAGAAGCTTTGATTAATATGCAGGCCTGTGGTTAGGAAACCCTTTGAGGATGGGGGCCGAGCTCTTCCCAAGCAACCCTGAGCAGGTGTTTTTGCTGGTCATTCTCAGACCGACGCAAATGCTGCAGTGGGAAACGCTTGCCTGTATTATTATTCTGTTACGCGCTTTTGATGCTTTGTAGTTGTTTTCTCATTTTAAAAAAAGCCTTTAAAAAAATCTGTCTTGAGATGGAGCTGCCTGACATTAAAATGGACATGTGGCCCCGAAGAATAAATTAAGATGTTATTAAAGCCAGACAGGGCTCTGTTCTCTCTATCCTTTCCCCCTTCCACAACCCAAGTCTAGTTTCATGCCACTAAATTAATTTATCCACATATCATAGTCTATTTCTGCGTTATCTCTTCCACTTTTCTCCACCATGGGGAGGGAAGAAATGAAATGGATAGGTGTACTTCAAACAGCATTTTAGGGTTCTCTGGGCTGTGCATGCACATATTAGACTCGGCCACAAAACAACACAAAACAAATTCATGTAATTCACATGCCACGTTCTACGCTGAACATTATAAATGCCCACATTTCGATTCTAGGATACCTGGGCTGAATTCATCCTTCCTGTTAAGAAATACTTCAATCCCATTGATATTGCTTTAGTATGAAGTGTGACTTAGTTATCTGTGAATCAAGACATATATGATTTATAAAACAGCATCACTTAGGGAAAAAAACCATTTTCAGTACCTATTTGGCACCTTAATTGCTAGGAATAGATTCTTAACTGACACAAACATTTATCTTGCATATTAAGATCTTCACAAGAACGACAGTAAAAGCAACACACATGCACATTGCATAATGTATTTCATGTTACAGTATAAGCCCTCTCCTTACAGTGTAGGAGGAGCTCAAAAACTATTTACTACTGCCATTTTTGTACTTTATTACCATTTCAGCCTGTGAGGATCCAATTGACTGCCCGGGGATAGAAATGCAACCGATACTTAACATGCCTACATAAAATGTTTTTTATGGATTTTTAAATCACAGCTTAAAAACTACCCAGTATTATTGGGAAGGAAATGGATGATGCATTTTCTAAGCAAGGATGTGAATAACTCGATATAAAACCTGGAGACTGATAGCTACGCCTGGGACAAGATGCAAGAAACATTAGACCCACATTGGCTATATATGCTACAGTTCAAAAGCCAGCCTGTATTCGGCTTTTGACATTCATTTTGTCCTTGAAGCAGTTCCTAACTGTTGTTCCACTTTTTCTTGCACCTCGAGGACTGGAGATCATAAATGACCATAAGCATTTATGCCTATGGGCCCCACTCAAAAAAAAAAAAAAAAATCCAACAGCTTTTCTTAAAAGAGTGTATTTTATTAAAATATTATACCCTGGTCCCCATCCAAAGCTTGAACATCATCAGTAAAAGAACAAACTATATTCGCATCACTCATGCTCTAGGATAGGGGTGTCCAACCTTAGCAAACTGTTAAGAACTGCACTTCACCTCCCAGAATTGTCTGGCCAGCACAAAACTGCCCTGTCAGGTATCTGAATAGGATAGGTAGGTAGGTAGGTAAGTAGATTAGATAGCTAGGTGGATGGATAGATAATATAGATTAGATTGATGGATAGAAACACCCCAAAACCATGTGACTCATAAAAGATATACAATTTAGTTTATTGTCGTACCTCAATACAATCAAATGCCATCTTCAATATACATTTATAACTATAAACATAAAACAAACACATCCTTCACATTCTATACAAAAATGATGGAAAAGTGTTAAAAAAAAACACAAATGATGGAAAAGCATTGACTAAAACTCCACAGAATTCAGGTAGTCCTCAAATTACGGCCATAATAGAGTTCAACATTTCCATTGCTTAAGAGAGACAGTTAAAGTGAATTTTAACCCCATTTTACGGCTTTTCTTGCCACAGTTGTTAAGCGAATCACTGCAGTTATTTACATGGTCGTTAAAAGTGAATCTGGGCTCCCGTTGGCTTCGTTTGTCAGGTCGCAAAAGGGGATCCCATGATCTCTGGGACGCTGCAACCGTCATAAATGTGAATCAGTGGTGAGTAGATGAATCTCGACTATGTGACTGCAACGGTCATAAAAGGTGAGAAATGATCTTTTGGCGCTTCTTTCGTCGTGACTCTGAACGGTCAGTAAACGAACGAGGACCACGTGTAATCCATAAAAACGTTAAACACACATACACACACAAAATATCGTTAAAAACCATTGCAATCTGCCCAAGAGATTCTCCTCGAAAACCCAACGTCTTGCAGGCTCCGTGCCCGCCTCCACACCCCGATACCACGATCCCATCCCGGATGATGGGGCTTGTAGTCCACCTGCCCCGCCCCCCGCCCTCGCCTTTTGCGCATCGCTTTCCCCTCTGCTCTCTCCGCATCGCTAAGACCTCACCAAGATGGCGGCGGACGACGAAGCCTCCTTTTCCCCCCTCCCGCCTTCTTCCCTTCCCATCATGGCGACTCCCCGCCTCCGATCACGTGACCCTCCAGAAAGAGAGAACTCGCCCCCCTCCCTTTTTCCCCGTCAGCTGATGTTGACCGCGAGGTCACGTGACCCTGATCTGGAACTTGCAGGCAGCCCCGAAGGAGTGAAGTTGGCTGCGGGCTGGGAAAAGACTCGGCGGGAGCCGGGTAAGCCCGAGGCGGCTGCTCTTCCGCGCTTCAGGTCGTGGGGCTGGGGGACAGCGGCCGGTGGCTCCTCGCTTCCCCGGGAGAAGACTTCCCCGGTGGCTTTGGGGACCGGGGTGGGGTTTGGACTCCTCCCTCTGCAATGATGGACAGGCGATTTCAGTGTTTCCCCCTCCCAATAGACAGGAGCTCAGAGGGGCCCTGGGTGGATCGCTCGGGAGGAGAGGAAGAAGCGGTCGAAGGCGGGTTGGCCAAAGGAAAGGCGAGCAGATCGGTTTAAAAATGGCAAAGGGTGATTGGTTGGTGGGTTGGGTTGGGTTGGGTTGGGTTGGGTTGGTGGGTTGGGTTGGGTTGGGTTGGTTGGTGGATCGGTGGGTTGGATGGATGGATGGTTGATTGGTTGATGGGTGGGCAGGTTGGTTGGTTGGTTGGTTGGTTGATTGGATGGTTGGTTGGTTGGTTGGATGGATGGATGGATGGATGGATGGATGGATGGTTGATGGGTGGGTTTGGTTAGTGGGTTGGTGGATTGGTGAGTGGGTTGATTAGTTGGTTGTTTGGCCATCCAGTCATTTTCTATTCCTATCTGCCACTACAAAAGAGAAGGCACAATCAATGCAGCAAAGTCAGAGCTCTGGAGAGGTTTTGGGAGGGAGGGGTGATTTTTGCAAGATTTCGCCATCCTAAACTGCAAGAAAATTGCCATACCAAATTTGCTGGAAAAAGGGAGGCAGCAAGAGCAGGTCCTTAACTTTGCGCTCTCTAATAGGGCAATGTGGGTTGACAGGGTGAACATCAGCTTTTTGGGGGGATCTCTTTCATGAGTCACCAACAGTGCCTAGAAAGGGGACAGCAGCCCATATATTTTGCTCTTTAGGTGCTCATAAAAATGTTCTCTCTGGAGCAGAGAGAACCCTAAAAGCGAAATCTGGGTTGTGGGTCAGTGTGATTTGTTTGTGGTGGGTTGATCACACCAAGCAAGCTCAGCCTTTGGGATATAGCCATTTAATGCATGCCATGAGTAGTGCGCTGGCCTAGAGGTGGAGCTCTCACTTCACAATCAGGAGGCTTTGAGTTCAATCCTAGATAGAGGCAGATATTTCTCTCTCTGGCACACTGAGAATTTATATACTGGGAAAAAACTGCATTGGTGATAGGAAGGGCATCCGGCCAGTAAACACTCAGCTCCATTCAGTTGCCCAGACTCCACCCCGCAAGGGATTATGGAGTTGTTAAAGAGGATGGTGATGATTTAGTGATGGTTCAGGTCACTAAAAGTGCACACCTCTTAAAAGCCACTTAGGATTGTTTAATTATAAATAAATTCAATAAAATAATCACTGTGTTAAACCCTGGCTTTGTTTCTTTTATTTAAACGTATTAACAAACAGAATAATGAGCTATATTTTTATATAATTTATATAAAATATCACGTTTAGGAATCACCCATCTCCCTTGCAGAGTGACTTTGGGGCATTGTACAAACAGACATAAAAGCATAAAAGCTATATATAAATATAAAAACAAGCATAAAATAGTACTAATAATATATAGAAGTAAAATACATGTAACCTTATTGAATTTGATTACCTGGTGTCCCGGAACTGGGAAATAGATGATAGAAATCCCTTGATTGTGGATAATTAATATGTTTAAACCAGGTGAAAATAACAAGCTTAAATCGGGGGGGGGGGGGGGGGGGAATATTTTCTGTTATTAGGGATATGGGATTTTGGAGGGAATCATTTTTTCCATCAATGTGAAGCATTTTTCCACACATTTGCTATCACATGGAAATGCTCAAATCTTTTCTGCCTTCCAAGAACTTGCTGCAACCTGTAAGAAAACAATTAACTCTTTATGTTTCAAGGTACAGTTTGCTGCCTTGAGTTACTTACAAAGTAATAAAAGCAGGATAAAAAATTGAATAAATAAATAAAATAAAATGCAAAGGGGCTTTAATAGATCATATTCCCATGTTGCTTTTAACCCATTTAACAGTTTGTTTTTTGATTCAGTAAACAGGACTAAACTTATCAAGACTTGTATAATAGATGAATATAGATTAAATATGGCTTCCTCTTCTCTCCATGCTGTTATAGTTGCCTCACACGTGGGCTTGAAGGATGCCATGCCATAAATCTACTGTGGATGCGCCAATCCTCCAATTTACCAACTGCCAGATTTTAAAGGATCATGTCTTGCAAAGGTAAGGACTTTCTTTAAGCTTCCATCTTGTTCTAACGATTTAGCTATAAGTATGGAATGTTACGCTTCCAATGGAAATAGCTAAAATAGTGATCAAAAAGAATATTCTGTGGGGTTCTTGATGCTCTCTGAGCTCGATTGTTTTCTTGCAGATGTTTCATTACCTAGGTAACCTCAGTGCTAAAGGTGCTTGTATATAAACAGAATAAACCTCACTCCCATCTAACACTGATGATGTTACCTAGTTTGGTAATTGGTGTGCAAAAAAAATGTTGGAGAAACCAGAGGCTTCCCATTTCAACCATGCGCTACAAATATTCTTTCTAAAGAACATTCTGTTAAGGTTAATGTCCTCCAGGTAAAAAGGAACTGATAATACGTATTGCTCCATTATTTATATATGTATTATACCTTTCTGTCAGGCCCAAAACCAAGACAGATATGTGGTGAATCTTCCAAGCAGGAATTCTTTATTGTTTTCACTCCTATAGACAAAATCTTATCAAACTATACTAACTGCATGAAGCATACACTCTGGGAACTATTAGAGAGGGACCTGTCCTCACCTTCTTTCTCTCACACAAACTGTCTGAACTCGTGCCT